>PVKM010000958.1:0-88640 GCA_004027735.1 Carollia perspicillata
ATTCTAAATGAAAGCTTTAGAATAGCACATGTCCTAACTGGGAATTGAACCAGTGACTCTGTGGTTTGCAGGCTGGCATTCAATCCACTGAGCCACACCAGCCAGAGCTGTATTTTCAGTTTTTAAAGTTTATGTTAATGTACAGTACAAAATGACCAGAAATGTTTAATGACCTCTATAATTTAACCTAAAAGGACAAACCAAATAATATAGCTCCAAAATTTGACAACTAATTGAAAATATGTACCATATTTTTACCTTTTACAGACAGAAATATGCATTTTAACACTGATCTTGGAAAAGACACATTGTCCTAAAGTAAAAATTATTTGACACAAATCCTAATTTAACTTTATGAAGTGAAAATTAAGTGAACTATGTAACCTATTTTTCTTTTTTGTTATTTCAATCTAAAGCCCATAATATTGATGAAGTTAACTAATCAAGGAATTAGGAGGAGGTAAGGAGGAGGTAAGTAATTATGCAGAAAGAACTTTGGCATAACATGTCTAATCAGTAGTGAAGCAAAGATTTTTGTTTGCATTATTGGGAATAACCACAATTTGCCTATATAATTTAGGTACAGTACCTTTACATTAATATTTAAATTTCAGTGTGATTGGAACTAGAGTTTTTACATTTAAAAAAATAAATACAAAAGAAATAACTATGAATTATAAGTTGAAGATATTTCAGCCATGGGACAAAATGATTAATGATAGGTGTTTGTACAACTTCATGTAACAAAAGTTGTTCAGTTTAAAAATACTTCTGAAACCTCCAGTCAAGATGGCGGTGTAAATAAACACACTTCACTTCCTCGTACAACCACTAAAAGGAATTAAAACTAAATCTCAAAACAAATAACACCCATAACTGTCAGAAAATCGAACTGTATGGAAGTCTGACAACCAATGATTTAAAGAAGTCACATTCATGCAGATGGGTAGGAGGGGTGGAGACGCAGAGATGGGGCAGAGAGGTGAGGAGACATAGTGTGCCACAGGGAGGCAGTGGCAGAGGTGGAAAGGGCACAGGTGGTCTCACATTCATGTGTGGTGAATAAAATTTGGGAGGGATACCTTGAGAGTGAGTGATCCCAGCCCCAGGCCAGACCACACAGCCCAGGATTCCAGTGCTGTGAAGATAAATCCTCGTGTGTGGCTGTAAAAACCAGTGGGGGTTGGGCTTCAGTAGAAATCACTGAATTTTCAGGAAACTTTGCATCAAGGGCCTATGCAGTCTTAAATCATATGCAAACCAACCCATTCTGGAATTCAACACCAGGGCAACAGCTGGGAGGGTGCCAGTCATATAAGGGGTGGGGGTGAAGTGATTTGAAATGGGGAGAGTGCTAGGCAAACACTCAGAAGTTAGACAGTGGCACAGTTTCCTGTCTAAGCCCTCCTGCCATATAGAGCCACACAACAGTGAATCAGGTTGCCCTATCCTGGTAACTACCTAAGGTTCCTCCCCACACAATTTATAGGTGCCTTTTACAGGGAGTCAAAGCAGCTCTACCTAATACACAGAAACAAACACAGGGAGGCTGCCAAATTGAGGAGACAAAGAAATATGGCCAAAATGAAAAAATAGAACACCCCCCCACCACACACACAAAAACTAAACAAAACAGAGATAGCCAACTCATCAGATGCAGAGTTCAAAACACTGGTTATCAGAATGTTCAAAGAACTCATTGAGTAAGGCAACAACATAAAGGGAGAAATAAAAGTTACATTAAGTGCAATACAGAAAAATCTACAGGGAACCAACAGTGATGGGAAGGAAGCTGGGATTCAAATCAACAATTTGGAACATAAGAAATAAACATTCAACCAGAACAGAAAGAAGAAACAATATTTTTTTTAAAGGATAGTATAAGAAGACTCTGGGACATCTCCATACATGCCAACATCCAAATCATAGGGGTGCAGAAGGAGAGGAGGAACAGTAAGAAATTGAAAACTTATTTGAAAAAAATAATGAAAGAAAATTTTCTTATAATTTGGTGAAAGAAATAGACATACAAGTCCAGGAAGTACAGAGTCCCAAAGAAGTTGGACCTAAAGAGGACCACACCAAGACACATCATAATTAAAGTGCCAAAGGTAAGATACAAAGAGAGAATCTTAAAAGCAGCAAGAGAAAAGCAGAGAGTTACCTCCAAAAGAGTTCCCATAAGACTATCAACTGATTTCTCAGAAGAAACTGCAATCAAGAGGAGACTGGCAAGAAGCATTCAACATGATGAAAAACAAGGACCTACCTAGATTACTCTGTCCAGCAAAACTATCATATAGAATGGAAGGACAGATAAAGTGCTTCCTAGGCAAGGTAAAACTAGGGAGGTTCATCATCACCAACCCATTATTATTTCAGGAAATATTAAAGGGATTTATTTAAGAAAAGGGCAGAAGTATGAACATTAAAAAGGCAACAAATTCACAACTATTAATAATTGAATCTAAAAGTCAAACAAACAAACAAAGCAAACAATCAGAATATTATCAGAATCATAGATACAGAGATCACATGGAGGGATATCATCTGGGAAGGGGGAGAATGGGGGGAAAGGTACAAGAAATAAGAAGCATAAATGGTAGGTACAAAATAGACAGGGGATGTTAAGAATGGTACAGGAAATGGAAAGCCAAAAATTTGTATGTACGACCCATGGACATGAACTAAGCAGGGGAATGCTGGTGGGAGGGAGGGTACTGGGTAGAGTGGGGCAAAGGGAGAAAAATGGGACAACTATAATAACATAATTAATAAAACATATTTAAAAACAAAACAGGTCAGTACAAAAAATACAAATACAAATAGTTTTGAAGTGTCTGCTCTTTTAAAATACAAGTTCATTGGATACTTTTATGATTTTTTCTTCTAAAAATTCACTTTTAACAGCCTCCATAAAACAGAGTAACATTATAGAAATCACAAAACTATTTCAACAGCATCAGCTTATGAGATGTTTTTGTTTTTGTTTTTGTTTTAATCAATGTATGGTTGCCTCTCATGCGTCCCCTGCTGGGAACTGGCCTGCAACCCAGGCATGTGCCCTGACTGGGAATCGAACTGCGGTTGTTTAGTTCACAGGCCCGCACTCAGTCCATTGAGCTACACCAACCAGGGCCCAGGTTTTAAATTTTATTTATTTATTTGTTTATTTTGCCAGTCAAAATTTGAAAGCAAAAAAAAAAAATCTGGAACATTCGGTATAAAGATATTTTATTATTCAGTACCTAGTGGAAAATAATTCAAATGGAACCATATGGAAATGTTTTGAAATTCTTAACTCTCTCAGAAAGAAAGAATATAGAGACTTTGAAATAGCTTTTGTCTTTTCAGAGGAGGCTAAGGTGCAATTCTCTTCAGTTGTCCTGAATCTGGGTTCATCTGACACCGGCTGCCCCTACCATGACCCTGAAGTTTGACCCTGAGATCAGAGCTCTATACCTGAGGTGCATGGTTCAGGAAGGGCGCGCCGCATATGCCCTGTCCTCCAAGATTGGCATTCTGGGTCTGTCTCTTAAAACGTTTGGTGATGATATTGCCAAAACAACCGGTGATTGGAAGGGTCTGAAGATTACAGTGAAACTGACCATTGAGAACAGGGAGGCCCAGATTAAAATAGTGTCCTCTGCCTCTGCCCTGATCATCAAAGTCCTCAAAGAACCTCCACAAGGCAGAAAGAAGCTAAAAGCATTAAGCACAATGGAAATATCACTTTTAATGAGATTGCCAACATTGCCCAGCAGATGCAGCACCGCTCTTCTGCTAGAGAATTCTCTGGGCTGCAACGCTGATGACCACCCCCCTCATGACATCACAGGTGACATTAACAGTGGTGCAGTGGAATGCCCAGCTAGTTAAAAACTACAAAGAAAAATATTTCAATTAAAGATCATTTTACAATTAAAAATAACAACACAAGACTTAGAAATAAAATCTGAAATACCCATTTCTTCCAGTTTATTATGAAATGTGTTTACTGTACATCTACATCTGGTTAATTCATTAAGTTTAAATAATCCCATATCCTTATTTATAATAATACTTTTATCTAGGAATAGGTCACATTAGTTCAGGACATCATCTTTGTCAGGTAACCTTTTTTATAACTTCCCATCTTCACGGAGGCTGAAAATCACTCACAAGAGAAATCCTCAGAAATTTGCATCTGTGCTTCTCTAATTGCATAGAACATATTTTATCCTTGCAGATATTTTTATATCTCAGACAGCCCACAGTTCTGCTTGCCAACATGAAATCTGTTTCACAAATTTTTCAGCAGCAGGTATGATAATGAGCCAGTTTCTATGTGAATTAGTAAACTTCTTAATCAATTTTTAACTATGAATTTACATTTTTGACATTTTTTAGTAAATTATGTTCTAAATGATAAAATCCTTTATCAAATGTCTTTATTTGGTTTGTTTGCCATCATACTAAGTCTCTAATTTTAAGAAATATTTCTAAAAAGCAGAAAAAAAATTTCTTCTAGAACTATGGTTTTTAAAGGTGTGATATATTGAACATTACATTTTACTTTTTTAGAAAAGAATGTATTTATTTATTTTTCAGAGACAGGGGATGGGAAGGAGAAAGAGAAGGAGAGAAACATCAATGTGTGGTTGCCCCTCACATGCCCCATATTGGGAGCTGGCCTGCAACCCACGAATATACCCTGGCTGGGAATCGAACCAGCAACACTTCGGTTCACTGGCTCGTGCTCAATCCACTGAGCTACACCAGCCAGGGCTTACATTTTACGTTTCTTTTTAACTAATATCATTATAAATAATGTCTTTAGTAATTAAGTATAATGAGATTGGCAAACCACTGTAAGTGTATTATATTTACTTACATCAATCATTTCTTTAGAAAGACAAACTACAACAACATAAAAATGCTACTTTTGGTTCTGCAGCTAATTATTCCTCTAAAATGCCTGAGCCACCCTTTTTCATATCACAAACTAAACAAATATTAAATGTATTCAGTTATTTACAGAGTGTAAGTTACTTTATTATTGTTCTATTAAATGTCCACTCTTGTTAGAGTGAAGGATAATACTTATAACTGATGGGCTTACAGTTCTATGACTGTATTTATTTCTATATGGACCCACTTTTCCAGTTTTATGCTCTGATGTCCTCAGGAAGAAGAGAAAAATTGTACTTAACCTTTACCGCTAAACAGAGAATGAAGTTTATTGCCATATTTATATTTTATCTGAACACTATACATCTTTCTGTAAAAAACACAATTGGTTGTGACTTTAAATTTAGATATTTCTAAAGAAAACAGAGAACACTTTTGACTTTAAACATTTAAATATAAAGTAAGATTTGTCTATGACTTAATATAAACATTTGAAATATGCACTGGGTACATGGTGCAATGCCAATATTGTAAGTTAAAGACTATAAGGACATTTTATCCCATCACTTCAAATAATGAAATGAACCTTTAATATTCAAAGATGAGGTTTTAAAAAAGATCATGGATTTGATTTGCACTTTTGATACCTTTTTAAATAAAGATTTTATCTATTTGCTTTTTTCAAGAGAGGGGCCAAGGGGGAGAAAAAGAGGGAGAGAGACCTTGATGGGTTGCCTCTCGTATGGCACCCACACCCAGGAAGAACCCACGACCCAGAAATGTACCCAGACCAGGACTGGAACCAGTGACCTTTTCCTTTGCAGGATGATGCAAACCAACCAACTGAGCCACACTGGTCAGGGCTTGATAGTTTTTATTTTTTAATCGGTACTTTGGCTTTGTAGACTTTGATCATGAATAAAATATAGCTTGCTCCAGAGCAGAGGATGTTAGATTGAAAAACAAAACACATAATTATTTAATTATTGTCATTATCATTTGTTTTGCCATTTGTTTCCAGATTCTAGGTCTGCTTCTTGTCAAAATGTTTCTCTCTTAACCCACTGAAATCTTAATTTAGAATAAAATCTTGCATTACCTAGGTTCTCAATTATATTTATTGATTAAATAAATCAGAATGAGAATGATTTCTTGTTTTGTCATTGCACCAACAATACATTATTTATTTTAATTGACTTTTAATTTTATTTATGTGTTCTGGTGTATAAAAAATGTATATTTTTCCAGCTTATTGAGGCCAACATCTCTAATGGGCATAGATGCAAAAATCCCCAGCAAAATACTAACAAACTGAATCCATCAGCACAAAAAAGGATTATATGCCATTAAATCAAGTGTGATCTATTACTGGAATGCAAGAAAGTTTCAGCATATACAAACCCTAAAATTGATACACTACATTGATGGAAGGAAGGATAAAAATCATGTGACCATCTCAACAGATGCAGAAAAATGTTTGACAAAATTCAACATTGCTCATGTGAAAAATTTTAATTGAATCAGGTATATAAAAATGTATCCAACATAGTGAAGCCATCTATAACAAACTAACAACTCACATCATATTCAAAGATAAAAAGCTGAAAGCTTTTCCTCTAAGATCAGGAAAAAGACGAAGATGCCCTCTTTTACCACTCCTATTCAGTGTCGTACTGGAAATTTAGGCTAGCACAATTTGTCAAGAAAAAGAAATAAAAAAACATCCAAATAGGAAGGAAAATATTAATTGTCCCTGTTTTTAGATGACACAATTTATATATAGAAAATCCTAATCATTCACCAAAAAAAGAAAAAAAAAACTATTAGAACTAATAATTAAATTGTATAAAGTTGCAGGATACAAAATTAATGGACAAAAATCAGTTATGTTTATATACACTAAAAATGAACTACCAAAAATGAAATAAAGAAAACAATCCCAGTGACAAACACTTAGGAACAAATTTAACTAAGGAGGTAAAAGATTGAAGACATTGATGAAAGAAATTAAAGAAGACACAAATAAATGCAAATATATTCTATGTTCATAGATTGGAATTTGAAATTAGTATTGTTAAAATGTTCATACTACACAATGCATTCTTTAATATAAGCTATTGCAACCTCTTTTTTAAAAACACTTTATTTATTTATCTTTAGAGGGGAAGGGAAGGAGAGAGGGAGAGAACATCAATGCATGGTTGCCTCTCATGTGTCCCCCGCCAGGAACCGGCCTGCAACCCAGGCATGTGCCCTGACTGGGAATTGAACAGCGATTGTTTGTTTGCAGGCCTGCGCTCAATCCACTGAGCTACGCCAGCCAGGGCTATTGCAACCTCTTTTATGGCACTTAGGAAAATTGATGCAGAATCCTAGTTTAAAAGACACTCACACCCTGCAAACATTTTTTAGAGGAAAAGAGGTCAATTCTCTGCAAGCCTATAGGTCCTATCCCAGACCCAGTGATATTTACTTTCTACAGCAAGAATTAATATAAATGGCATGACTAATAAATTGCCTTTTACATTGTTGATGACTCAGGGGCTCGGTGTGGCTGTGCCTACAAATAAAAGGTCGTTAAAACATGCCATTGGGCAAGATTGGAATACCCAAGGACTGAGAAGTTGAGGTACCTGGAGGACAGCTAGGTATGGAAATACAGAGGTGTAAATCTCTAGAGTGAAGACTAGCTGTAGAAATATTTTAGACTGCTTAAATGATCGGGTTGAATTAGATTATTATTTATAATATACAGTTCTTTCCCCAACGTTATGGGAGAAATATACTTCCCGCCCCTTTATATAGGGCTTGGTCAAGTGACTTGGTTTGGCTCATAGAATGTGGGCAGTTGGCACAAGTGAGCCAGTTCTAATTGTGGCCTTAAGAGGCAACAAGTTTTTATTGGCCATTTTTGCACTCCTGCCTTTTGCCAAGAAGAACATACCTTTGAAATTAGTGGTCTAAGGTGGGTGAGTGACATGGGGAGCAGGCCTGAATAAAGCTTAGAACCAATAGAGACAGACCCATCTAAATAAGGTAATTTCCAACCATCCCAGATCTATATGATGACGATAATAATTGGAGTTTTAAGTCACTGAGTTTTGGAATCATTTGTTTTTGCAGCATTATTGTGATATAACTGACTTATTCAGTGCCCCTTTTATTATTTTTGAGTTAGTGCTATCTTTCAATTGAATCTCCTCAGCCTCTCCTATTTAATCCTGTCATGCTACTACTTTGAATTGTTACTTTTATCATACCTTTCATAATCAGAAATTGACAGGACTATGCAGATGGGTGAAGAGGGATCATTAAATGGTGGTCCCTGGCATTACCAAACAAAATAGAATCTAAATGATGGGAAAAAGAAAAAGCAGAATTTAAGCATCTATTCAGCTGAGAAGGAAATACAATGCTTAAGATTACTCACAAGAGAAGCATGTGCAAATAACTAAGAGATTACTTTATGACAATTAGACTCAGTATAAGGACCTGTGAAAATAATGGAAGAGAAAAATTGCTAGTAGAGCTTTTATTACATGATATATTCACTTCTGACTCACTTCGAATGCTCATGTTTTACACATATCCCCAAATTCTTTATAGGCATAACATTAAAGTAACTTACATCATTAAATATGACTATACATTGCTTTTCCTTGAAAAAATATGCTATAATGTTTCCCCCTGTCTTTAACTTCTGCAAATTAGTTTGGCTTTAGTCCAAAAAAGCACCAATACTTATGCACTATTAAATTTAAAAAGCCCTGAAATCATTTTCTAAATCCCTGAATATTGCTATTTTCAAAGGAAATATAATCCTCCTGGCTATATTTCCTACAGCATATAAAACTATTCTAAGAAATTATTTGACAGAACTAATAAATGTAATTGGACTATGGTATACCAACTTTTAATTAAAATTGACCTATGTTTATTACAGACTAGTTTAAACAATTTTTTAAATAAAAAGCCTGAAAGACTGAAACTCAGTTACATTTAGAACTTTTATTATAAGGTATTCAGTATTATAACAAAACTATTGTGTCCTCTAGAAGGGATGTCTTTAAAAACACATTCAGCTTCCAGATTCCTAGCTATTTCATTGTCTTTTAAATTCTCTACTGTGGTTAAAGGCAATATCAATTACCTGGTAATTCAAGCTTTGGATAATAGTATGCCTTTACTTTCTTTTAGGAAACTAAATCTAATTAAACACAAATCCTTTAGAATTCTCCTTTTAGGTATTTCTCAGAGATGTTCTTTCCTTTTCTGATATTGTGTTATCTTAAAGCTTTAGAACATCTTCTCATAACCCCCAGAGACCACTGTGATGCTTGCATATACTTGGCATTCAGCAAATATTCACTGTAGAGAATGAATGAATGGTTACACCTTCCCAAAAAAACTCCTGTGATTTCCCATCTTTATTGGCATTAAGCCATATATCTTTAGCACTGTGATCAAGCAGAGCCCCAGGAAATTATTTAATTACCTTTGCAATCTCATCTCTTACTATATCAAACACATGCATACCTCATTTCCTTCTCTAGAGTAAAATTTACTCTCACAATCGCATGCTTCTATTAATACCACTCTCTTAAACTGAAATGTATTAATCTGAAATATCTTTCCCTAAATTTTCTATTTGGAAAAATTCCTTTTTTTTCTCCACTGCCCACTCCAACTCTATCATAATAGTAAGAACACTGACTTTGAAGCCAGGTTTCTGGAAGATGTTATTCGGTTTCCTATAAAACTAAGCATAAACCTACCATACATATGGCACAGGAATGCTACTCCTAGGAGTTTACCCAAGAGAAATAAAAATATATGTCATTGTAAAGAAGTTGAAAAATGTTTTACAGCAAATGTATGCATAATAGCCAAAACTGAAAATAGCTCAGATATTGATCAATAGGAGTATAGATAATTATTACATATTTATATGCTTATAACAGAATACTACTCACTGATGGAAAGGAGTGAACTACTCCTATAACATAGATAATTTTAAAAAGTATTATTCTGAGTGACAGAAACCTTAATGAAAGAGCACTAATGTATGATTTCATATATATGAAGATTTAAAGTAAAAACTAAGCAAAATGCAGTGTCGAAATATAGTTTGAATGAAAAATAAATCCTTGTAAGAAACAGATTCTTGAGTGGTTAGTTGTCCAGCTAGGCTAACACAAACAGCTAGGAAACAGACTTTTAAGTGTAAAATAATATGCAGAACTCTAGTTTTAAAATTTGGAAGAATAAAGAATAATTTCTGGAAAAACCTAAAATGATGAAAGAGGAAGTAGAAAACATAAATAAGCAAGTTTGTAAAGGCTCTTGGAAAAATACAAAAGAATTACCTCTGAAAGATTAGTTGGCCCAAATGGTTTTAAAAGTTAATTTATTTCAGTCCTTCAAAGAAAAGATAATACCAAGAAGATATATACACAGTAGTCAACAGTTTAGTAAAACATACAACCGTCCCAATTTATTTTGTAAAATCAGCATAGCCACAAAAACAATACCCAACAAAAATATCACATTCAAAAAGGAAGTCATTTAAAAAAATAATTATGGATGGAAATGCTTTGTGCTGGATTCAGTGTTGTCATTTGATATCCCTGTTACTTCCCTTCTAGGGGGGCTTGACATTTCCAATAATCTGACTCTTAGGGTTTACCAATAAGAGGCACAGACATGTTCGCAGACAGAAGTAAAGTGGAAGCCACCACTCTCAGAAGTTCACAGAGCCAGATGCAGTGGCTTCTTGGAATTTCCTGGGCGATGGCAATCTCTAACAGCTACATTGCTTGAGGCTGAAGGTGTTAGCGAATGCTTCTCTGATTCTCCGTCTCTAGTGTTCTAGACCTTTACTCCCTGCCTCAATTCTTTTTGAATTTTCAAACTTATATTACGTGTACTAAATATTATATTCCTGTAATATTTATAATGGATCTGCTCTACTGATGAAATCAAAACTGATAAAAATGTTCATACCAGAGTGGTGTCATCTAGATATAGTGGAATTTTTGTCTGTTTTGGTTACTGTTGTATCTCAAGCATCTAGAAGTATGCCTGTTTTTTGTAAGTGTCCAATAAACATTTGAATAAAATAATTCATGATTTAAAAATAAAGTAAAATCAAATGAAAAGGAGTTTTTTTTTAGTATGATAAATATGCCAAAAAACCCACTTCAGTATGAAGAATGGTTTTCAGTTATCACAAAGTGTTCAGCTGGACCAGTTGAAGAAATATTGAAATATTTTTATATATTGTTGTAAAGATACCTGTGCCCTGAGTCCTACAAGTACCTTCTTCCTGCTACTTCAGTCACCCTGGCTCCCTTCTGGGTCCCTGGTCCTCTCCATAAGCAGTTTCCTTTGGAAATTACAGTTTTTGATTATTAAAATTAAATATTTTAATATCACCAATATTTGAATCCAATATGAAAGAATGTGTAAGCAAATGATATCACCCAAGGAGAGTATGGAGAGAAAAAAGACTCAAGGACCAAGGATAGAGCCCTAAAGCCATCAACATTTAGTAAGAGGAGAATGTACAGAAGATGGGTAGTTACTAAATGTAACTGTAGGAAACAGTTGGAGGAAAACTGTAAGTATTTACTTTTATAAATGTCAGAGAAAAAAGAACCTTTTATCTGTCATGTTTTTCTCAAATGATTTTTGAAATTGTTGAAACAATACTGTTGGGAGTTTGTAAACCATTCTGAAGAACTTGATTTCTTTGACATTTGCCAATTTAGTTAACCCATCCTCTACCTATCTATAAAGAGGTCAGATAGTCTAAGCACTTGCTATGCTTCTACCTCTCAGCTCTTCATCAGTCATAGATATGGAGTCTGAACAGAATATTCCCTAGATGTTTTGGGAATGTGCAGACCTTCGTTTCATAAAAATTTTGAAACTATATATCAAATAACATTTGATGTGGTGAATTCTATAACAAAAAATTATTAGAATAAAAAAGAATTTTCGTAATATACTGCATATATAACAATATAGAAAAATGAATTACTATAATCTCATAATGGGAGCCGATTTCAATATTTTTCTATAGTATTTAGGTTTTAAAATCTTTTTTTAATTCTTTGAATACTTTTCTGAACTCTAGTGTTACAGCTTTGGGAGTTTTTGCACAATATTGTTATTTTGAGGGATTTGGTGCTTAAAAGTAGGTCTCAAATTCAGAAAGTAGTTTAGTTAGGGGTGAGTTATTTTTCTTACAGTGCCTAACCAATGCCTCTGCCTGGGTGAACCCACACAACCAAAACCTCCGTGTTTTCTTCTGCAATGTGTGGCCAGTAACTGTCCTTACATCACAGGGTTGGTGTAAGGATTAAGAAAAATAAGGCATACACTGTCTACTCCACCCTCGGTGATACGCGGAAAGGGTGCCGGTCCCCTGGTTGCCAAAGCTCCGTCTGCATTCTGGAACAAGCAGCAGGGAGAGAAATTTAGAAAAAAAAAAAAGAAAAAGAAAAGAAAAATAAGGCATATAAATGACATACTGCAAAGGTGCATACTTAACATGGAATCAATATCTGTTAATAATATAAAAAGTACACTGTGGCCAAAAAGACCAATCTTCTTTTCCTTGCAGGCTGAAATCTTCGAAGTTCTGCTCTTCTCCTTCAGTGCATTGCCGCCTCCTCCCACAGGAAAACTGTGTGCTCACTTTTCCACTGTGTGGCAGAGGAAGCCCTTGATAATCATTAGCTAAAAGAAAGTAATTGAACATTAAATTTTTGAAGGGCTTTTATTATTAAAGTTTAATAATGGATTTTTTTTTACCTCTGTACTGGGGTTGTCAGACTCTCCTTTTGGGATCTTTCCACCCACGCTCCTTATTTTCAAAGGTGACTAGCCCTCACGTTAATTCTCAATTTTCCTCCTGTTAGAAATCTAAAAATTCACAAGATAGCATGAAAAAATATGAACTCTGAAGCCTGCTAGATCTGGGTTCAAATATCCATTCTGTCATTGAAATAGGTGTGTGACTTTTTGCAATTTTTTTCCTATCACCTCTGTATAATCTCTAAGTTAGGAAAAAACACCTCATTAATTAATTGAGAAGATTAAATAAACCAGTTTAAAACCCCAGGTACTTAGTGGGAAACTCAGTAGCTGCTTTCTCTTATTTCTCTTCATTAGCATCCAAACATAAATTACTATTGGTCATTTTTAAGGGCACCACTCTGTTAATGCTTTGTGACATGGGACTTCTTACATGCATTTGAGATAAGTATTAAACATCAACGCAAAAGAGTGAGGGGGGAGTACTTGCAGGCACGTAGGCCTTCTCAGTACTACTGTAAACCATTCCTGCGAGCATGCAGAAAACTTTGTTTTGCACAGAAAATCTTAATCCTGATTATGGAGGACATAACTCTACCTATTTTCTTAATTTCTTCTTGGCATTGATATTAAGTTGTTATTGCTATTATTTGCTCTATATCTAAATTTCTCTCTATATATGATATATATCAACATAAATATTTGCCTATCACCGATATGTGAGTAAAAAGCAAATTATGCATTATGTTTTGTAAGAGGTTTATTGTAACTTATTATTTTCCTGTAGGGCATCTATCAGAGTATTTTTACCCATGGCAAGGCAAGGGCATCCAGGGGATCAAAAAGCTAATTTAATTTAAAGAAACCTTATTTTAAAAGTCAGACTAGAAGAGACTGAGAAAAAAACTCTCTTGGCTGCCTTGAAAGCTAAGGATTAGTAGCAGTGTTCTGACCTGAAATTTAGGTCTTGTGATTTCTTTCCAGGAGATTTTTCACTGCATAAAAAACCTGTCTGCCATGACCTTATTATTTAATTCAATATTAATTGGATACAAACCACTAAAGTCTGTGAGATTGTTGGAAGGTCTAAAAGTGCAGAGGTATTTTTAAAATGGTAATATTAATCATCTAGAAGTGAAAAATATCCTTTACCAACTCACTGAACCTTTCTGCCATATGTTTTAGGTTCGTTTTGCATTTCTTTCACATTTTGAGTTTCAAGGATATGAAATTTAACTGCTGGAGCATATCCCATATTTAGGGGAAGATTCAGCCATTTTCAAAAGGAGACCAAGCTTTGTGCTCAGTGAGGTATATTTTAGGAATTCTCCACGTGGCTTAATTATGATTATGTCTCGATTGCTACAAGAGGTAAGTCAGCCTTAAAACCTTGTAGCGAGGCCCCCTGGAGAAGAGTTGCAAGCTAATGGACCAACATAAGGTGAGGACCAGCTCCAGAAACAGCCTTTCCTAACCTGTCAGAATCACTGAGCGTTCTTAGGCCACGATTTGCAGGGGGGACAAATGCCCAGAGCGCTTTTCTTTTGTAATAGATGTACCGGTAAATGGCAGGCTTGGGAGACAGCTAGGAAAAGGATTGATTGAATCACACACTTCTAATCCCATGACCGACTGTCAGAGAATATTCAGAGTGAGGGCCAGGACCATTTCTATTGTTATTCTCGGTGAGACAAAGGCGGGGTCCGGCAGCTGGTGCCTGTCCGTAGGAGTGGGTAGGGGAGGACCGAATGGCAAGCGGATTTGTTTTGCTTGGCTTCGGGGCGGGCTTCTCAGTCCTTCCAGTGCCGGCGGGCCCCGCCGGAGCGTGGAGAGTGCGGTGGGACAGCCGCAGCGGCCACTGCGACAAGGGGCCGCGGGGCTGGGCGGTGCGGCGCCCAGCCGGGAGATCCCGCTCCCTCCCCCCGCCGCCCGCAGCACCCCCTCCCCGCAGCCTGCGGGCGGCCGCAGCACTGGCGGGCCGGGCACGTGGGCGCCTCCGTCACTCCCTCACTCACACTCACACACACCCGCGCTGCACTCGTGCTCCGTCCCTGGCCGAAACACAGGCGCTCGCTTGTCCCTCCGTGGCAGCCCGCAGGGCAGCAACCCGTCCGTCCACCCACCCCCCGGAGCCGCCCTTGGCAGGCTGCTGCTTCTCTCCAGCCCGCTCCATCAAGGCCTCCATCAGAGCCACCTGGACCCGACCCGCTGGCCGCCGCTACTCCTGTCAAACGCGGGTCGGCCAGAGGAGCGGGTCAGGCTCGCCAACGGTAGGACTCGCCCCTACCGCTCAGGGCACGGTTTAGGTGGGGTGGGCTCAACCCCAGCCACCCTGGGGGCCCGGGCGCAGGGGAGCGGAGCGGAATCGCTGTCTGGATCCCGGGAAGGACTCGGGCTGTGTCCGTAGGTAGGGGCCGGGAGGGAGACTCCGAAAAGCTGGGCTCCGCGGGAGACCCTGCGGTCTGCGCGTCCGGCACCCGCGCACCGCAGGGGGCGGGGAGGGGGCGAGGAGCAGCGCGTTGGGGGAAGCACGGGGGTCCAAAGGTGCCGCCACCCTTCCTGTCTCGCCGCGGAAACTGCCGCGCAGCATCCCCGGACGACTGGCGGTTTTCAAGTCCAGCCTGGGGAGGCTGAAGGGTGGGGTCCGACCGGGGCAAGTCCGAGAGGAAAGTTGGGAGGGTCGACACAGCGAGGCGCTTCTGGGGTTCCAGCCAAGTTGGAAGCCCGTCCTTCCGTGGGTGGGAGGTGGGGCGGGGAGAGGAGCAGTCTCGTTCCCCATTCGCTTCTGGTTGCTTTTGCTAGTGCTCGGGGCGACCACCGCAGGCGGGGTGTTTTCACGTGACCTTTTGCGGGAGCCACTCTGCGATAAATGTTTCTATAGTGGCCCCTCTCTGCTCGAGGCACGTGGCTGCAGAAGAAAGCACAGCCCGTGCGTCCCTGCGCATCCAGGAATTTGGGAGAGAGGCGGCGAGGGTGGTGTTGCAGGGATTTTAAAGAGACCATGTGAGTACCTGGAAACCCAGACCATTTCTTCGTTTTATCCACGTGGCTGGCCTATCCGTGGCCTGCGCAGAGAGCGGTTTTGAGTATAGGAGAGCCTTTCTGTCCTTACAGGACGGCACACTAGCCTTATAAATATGAATGAATTAAACGCCCGAGCCTCCCTGAGACAGTGTCACCCATTCGGTCACTGAGCCCTCCGTCCTGGAATTCTTTGCCTTTAAGCAGAGAAACTGCGTTCGCGCGCGTTGGCGGAGAACGAAGCCCCAGGCTCGCGCTCTCCCACGTCTACCTCTCCGTCTCCCCTCTTTCCCCTTCCCTCACGGGGAAAAGCTGGAGTAAGGCTGGGCGGGGTCCGCACTCGTGCGTGGTGACGTCAGCAGTGTTTGGGTGCTTATGCAAATGACACTGCGACCGTTTCTCCCTGTCCGGCCTTTTCTTCTTCCAGGTCTTAAAGGTAGACTGGGTTTAGTGCGCACCTTCTGCTGGGTTCGCTACGCAGATACCTAGAGGACTGAAGGGTTTGCTGTATGTACTTCATTTGGGTTCCTCATCACCCAGTTTTTAAAGCTGTTTTGTGGCTGTCAGTGACCGGTTGCTTTCCCGGGATCCCGGCCACAAAGTGCATGCTTTAGGAAATATAATTTCTGACGAAACAGCTCCACCCAGCTCCTTACCCCACCCAGCCCCCTTTCTGCAAGAACGATGCTGATACAGAATCTTTGTCCTCATCGCTTAGTACTGGGCTGGACTTGTAATCAGTACTTAACAAGTACTTGATGGTGAGTGAATTTTTCTTGAAGAGTGCGTGCATTTCTCTCTTTAAGTTTAGCGTATTTGACCATCAGAGTCGTCTTTTTTTATTTCTGTGAGGGTGAGTGCCATTTGCTACCCACGTGATACACATATCATTGTACGTGTGTATTTGTTGGAATATTCAATGTATTATCCCACCAAATTTTAAATAGAATTCATTGATGATTTTTCTCCAAATGAAGCATTCAATGTATGCTTTTTTTTTCCCCCGAGAAAGGCAGACAATAACACTGTTTTGAAACGAAGACAATCTCTTCCTGCTGGCACTTTTTCTTCCGAGTGCTGTTACATAGTTAATTCAAGAATTACTTCTAGTATGTGTTACTTAAGATTTGGCATTTTTTTAATGTCATTAATAGAAGTTTTTATACATGTTTCTAGGAAAGGAGTGCTCTATCATTAAATTGCTAAACTAAGTGAGAAATACTTCCTTTGTCTGTTCAGGCTGCCATAACAAAATACCATGAGCTGGGTGCTTTAAAAACAATACAAATTTGTTTCTTATAGTTCTGTAGGCTGAGAAGTCCAAGATCAAGCACCAGCACACATTCTTGGTGTTTGAGGAGAGCCCCTTCCTGATTCATACATGGTGCCTTCTCATTGTGTTCTTGAATGGTGGAAAGGTCTAGTTAGCTTTCCGGAGTTTCTTTTATTACTTCTCAAAGGACGGAACTCTTAACCGCATGGGTTTAGAATTTCAATGTATGAATTTGGATGGGGGGACACAAACATTCAATCCAGAGCAAATAGTAAAGAATTTTTAAAATAATTAATAGCTATTCTAAATACCAATAATCAGATGAGAAGCCTTTTCAATTACTGAACATTTAAAATAGGTTGGAATAATTACTAAAACCTAAGTTATAATTATAAAACCTACATTTATAATTGATTTACCCAATGATCACAGTTCAAATGTTAGGAAATGTACTTGTCCTGTCATAAAATAAAACTTGTGTATGAATTGTCAAGAAATATGTATTCTCTGGAACTCCGGGGTTGTCCTCCAAATAATTAAAAGATCATTGACTTAGAATGATAGACCTGAAAGATACTTTGTTGATTATCAAAAGCTCTGAAAACTTTTAATTCTCAACTCCTTTTACCGAAGATTTTAACTCCTATTACTACATACATATGCATGATGGGATATAATAATATATTCCTATTCAGAGTATATTTTAAAATAGTGTCTGAGCAGATGGCTTTATTAACAAAAATCATGGGCATAGTCTGATGCATGAAAACAGTTAAAGTTACATGACAGGAATCTTTAGATTTATTTCCAGTTTTCCTTATAACATAAAGCAAGTCCTGTCTATTCTTGACATATTCAGTAAATAATATTAATAAAATCATTTATTGTCTTAAATATTAACTTTGGCCTATAATGATTATATCATATTTCATGGTGAAAAATAAACTCTGTATATTGGAATGCAGGAAGGTGTTAAATAAATGCACAGTATCACTTCATATATGACAGAGCTGTTTTCAGTCTTAAAGGTCACTTTATTTCTTTGTGGTTAATATGTAGATATCCTTTCACATAAAATTAATTGATTATTATCTTTGAGTAGAATGTTTAGCCTGGGAGTTTTTCCCCCGTTTAAGATTGGCAAAGATCAAAAAGATTACTCACTGTATTGAAGAAGGCAGAGGGAAACAGGCACTCTCACACATTGCTGTGGTAGTACAAATTGAGATAACTTTTATAAAGGGCAGTATTTACCAAAATTATAAAAGCATATACCTTTTGACCAAGCAGTTCCTTTTCTAGAAGTCTATTCTACAGATATGCACATGCCAGGTATACAAAGTTAGTTGCTTAAACATCGAAGCAAATGACAAGAAATGACCTAAATATGTGATGTATCATGAACTGTCATATGTCCTGGTTTAAAAAATAAAAATAAAAAGCAAGCTGTTTTGTAAGACTTTTTAAGTGAAAAACCAAGATGCAGAATTATGAATATAATGACAGTTGTATAAAAAGAAATAGGTTGGGCAGATGAGGAAAAAACACATAGCTTGAATATACATATTAACTTGAATATATACACACATGTGGAGAACTTTGTTTACATATAGGGAGGTATGTGAGGCTATACTAGGGGAAAGAGGTGAGAATATATTTTTCACTCTGTGCCCTTTAAAACCATATTACTGTATTACTCAAGTCAAAATATAGATTAAAAATATTCTAAAGTGAAAATAGCAAAAACCCATGGGAGAACAGTGTTCAGGCATTAGATTCTACCAAATGAGATGATTAAAGTAGAAAGGTGGGTATTTTGGCTCCAAGATTGTAGTTTCTGAATTTACAGGAAAGTTTCCTTTCAATATTCTTAGTAATAAAATTACGTTACAGCAGCAGATGGGATCTTGTGTGCCCTTTAGTCATTTTTCTGCCAATGTAACATCTATCATAATATTGACATTGATAGACTCAAGTTTCTGAACTGTTCCATCACTATAAGGATTACTCTGTTTCTCCAACCTCTCAACTCCTGCTAATCAATAATCTATTCTTCATCTTTATTATTTTGTCATTCAAGAATGTTACATAAATGGAGCCATAGAAAATGCAGACTTTTAGAATTGGCTTTTTCCACTCAGCATAATTATCTGTAGATTCATCCAAGTTATGTATATCAGTAGTTTATTTTTTTTTTATTTCTGAGTAGTACTTTATGGTATGGATTTACAAGAATTTGCTTAAACATTCACCCAGTGAATGACATCTGGATTGTTTCCAGTGCTTTGGACACTCACTTACAGGTTTAATGGAACACGAGCTTTCACGTCTCCAGGATAAATGCCCAGGAGTGCAATTGCTGGTTTATATGGTCATGGCATGTTCTTGAGAGCTGAACCATTTTACATTCCCATCACTTATATATGAATGATCCAGTTTCTCTGCTTCTGTGCCAGAATTTGGTTGTTACTATATTTTAGTCATTCCGATAGGTATGTGACATCTCACTGTAGTTCTAATTAGTATTTCCCTGATGGTTAATAATGTCAAGCCTCATTTCATGTACTCATTTGCCATCTAGACATACTCAGTGAAATGACCCCTTATGTTCTTTGTTCATTTTCTAAATTATTTTTAATCGCTGAGTTTTATATTATTTATAGATCCTAAATACTTTTTCTCTGATGTGTGGTCTACAAATACATTTTCTGTCTTTAGCTTATTTTTTCAGCCTTTTAATAGGTTCTTTCACAGACAGAAAAGTTTCTAATTTCAAAGTCCTCTTTACCAATTTTTGCTTTAATGAATTCTGCTTTTAGTGTCATGTCTAAGTATTGTTTTCTTGTCTCTAACTCTCAAAAGTTTTCCTGAATGATTTCTTTTTAAAAGTTGTGCAGTTTGATATTTTATATTTAAGTCTATCATCCATTTTTTTGTTTTTACTTTTAATGTTTAAATTATAGTTTATTGATTATTCTATTACAGTTGTCCCAATTTCCCCCCCTTTGCCCCTTCTACCCAGCACCCGCTACACCCTCAGTCAGTCCCCACCCATTATTCATGTACAAGGGCCATGCATATAGGTTCTTTGACTTCTCCATTTCCTACACTGTACTTTACATCCCATGGCTATTCTGTAACTACCAATTTGTACTTCCTAATCCCCTCACCTCTTCACCCATTCCTCTACAACCCCCTCCCATCATTTTTTAGATTCAATTGTTGATAGATATGTATTTATTGCCATTTTATTCATAGTTTTGATCTTCTTTTTCTTAAATAAGTCCTTCAGTTTTCTCTTTTCTGGGAAGTTACTTATCTACCCCTCGATTCTAAATGATAGCTTTGCTGGGTAGAGCAACTTGGCTGTAGGTCCCTGCTTTTCATGACTGAATGTTTCTTGACAAACCATCTTAGCCTGCAAAGTTTCTTTGGAGACATCAGCTGACAGTCTTATAGGAATTCCCATGTAGGTAACTAACTTCTTTTCTCTTGCTGCTTTTAAGATTATCTCTTTATCTTTAACTTTTGGCATTTTAGTTATGATGTGTCTTGGAGTGGGCCTGTTTGCATCCATCTTGTTTGGGATTCACTGTGCTTCCTGGACTTGTATGACTCTTCCTTCAAATTAGGGAAGTTTTCTTTCATTTTTTCAAATAGATTTCCAATTTCTTGCTCTTTTTCTTCTCCTTCTGGCACCCCTATGTGTTTTCAAGGAACCATCTCTTGGAGTCATTGTTCTTTTGGTATCATTTTTTTTAGACTCTTATTTATTTCTGCTCTGATCTTTATTATTTCTTCCTTCTACTCACTTTGAGCTTTGTTTCTTGTTCCTTTTCAAGTTCCTTTAAATGTGAAGTTAGATTGTTTATTTGAGCTTTTTCTTATTTTTTCAGCTAGACGTGTGATACTGTATTTCCCTCTTAGGATTGCCTTTCCAGTGTCCCACAGATTTTGGATTGCTGTGTCCTCATTGATATTTGTTTCAAGGTAACTTTTGATTTCCTCTTTGATCTTGTTATTGATCCATTCCTTGTTTAATAACATGTTACTTAGCTTCCATGTCTTTGTGTGTTTTCCAGTGTTCTTCTTGTGTTTGATTTCTAGTTTCATTGCATTGTGGTCAGAGAAGATGCTTGATATGATTAAACCTGAAATTTACTGAAACTTGTTTTGTGTCCTAACATATGGTCTGTCCTAGAGAACATTCCATGTGCACTTGAAAAGTATGTATATTCTGCTGCTTTGGGATAATCTGAAGATATCAGTTAAATCCATTTGATCTAGTGTGTTGTTTAGGGCTGCTGTCTCCTTGTTGGTTTTCTGTCTGAAGATCTATCCATTGAAGTCAATAAGGTGTTAAAATCCCTGACTATTACTGTATTTCAGTCGATCTCTCCCTTTATGTCCATCAAAATATGCTTCACGTATTTAGGTGTTCCTGTGCTGGGTGTGTAAATGTTTACTAGGGTTGTATCTTCTTGTTGTATTGTTACCTTTATCGTTACGTAGTGTCCTTCTCTGTCTCTTACTATAGCCTTGGTTTTAAAGTCTATTTTGTTGGATATAAGTACTACTACCCCAGCTTTTTTTTTTCTGGCTCATTTGCATGAAATATCTTTTTCCATTCCTTTATTTTTAGTCTGTGTGTATCTTTTGATCTGAGATGGGTCTCTTGGAGGCAGCATATATATGGATCTTGTTTTCTTATCCATTCAGCTACATTATCACTTTTGGTTAGAGTACTTAAGCCATTTATATTTAAGGTGATTATTGATAGATGTCTATTTAATGCCATTTTGTTATACTATTTTCTCTCTTTCTTTTTTTCTTCTAAAAGCAAATCCTTTAATATTTGTTGTAGCATTGGTTTGGTATTAACAAACTCTTTTAGCTTTTTCCTGTCTGGGAACCTCCTTAATTCTCTTTTGATTTTAAATGATAGCCTTGCTGGCTAAAGTAGCTTTGGTTGTAGGTCCTTGCTTTTCATCACCTTGAATATTTCATATCTATCCCTTCTGGCCAGAAATATATCTGTTGAGAAATCAGATGACAATCTAATTTGTACCCCCTTGTGTGTAATACCTGCTTTTCTCTTGTAGCTTTTAGGAGTCTCTCTTTGTCTTTAAGGTTTGCCATTTTAATTATGATGTGTCTCTGTGTATGCATCTTTGGATCCAACTTGTTTGGGACTCTCTGAATTTCCTGGACTTGTGTGTCTTTTTCCTTCACTAGGTTAGAAATGTTTTGGTTCATTATTTCTTCAAATAGGTTCTCGATCCCTTGTTCACTGTTTTCTCCCTTTGGTATTCCCATGATGTGGATGTTTTTACCCTTCATGTTGTTGAAAATGTTTCTTAAACTCCTCATTTAATTTTTTTTCTTTTTGCTGCTCTGCCTGGGCATATTTTTCTACATTGTCTTCCAAATCATTGATTTGATCCTCTGCTTCATCTAACCTATTTATTTCTTCCATTGTATTATTTATTTCAGATATTTTAGTCTTTATTTCTGACTAGTGCTTTTTTATGTTTTCTATGTCTTTTTTCATGCTGTTGAGTATCCTTATAACCATTACTCTAAACTCTATCTAATAAATTGCTTGTCTTCATTTCATCTAGTTCTTCTCTGGAAAATGTTCTTATTCTTTCATTAGGGGTCTGTTTCTTTGTCTTCTCATTTTGGCTGCTTCTTTGTATTTTACACCTTAGGTGTTAAACTGACCAATAATGTAGCCTCGAGGTATAATCAGCAGCCAGGCTTAAGCACCACAGGGTAGGGCAGAGTAATTCCTGTGGGTGGGTATATAGCTTCCCCTCAGGCTAAGGCCGGTTGGAGAGGAGTGCTATTCCTGAGAAAGACGGCTTCTGCAGTATGAGGAATGACTCAACATAGGGATCCTGGTGGCTGCTGCTTCCGTTCTCTCACCAGAGCCGCCAACCCCAGAGTCTCCTCAGGTGTCTCTGGCCCACTCTGCCCTTCCTCTGTTTGAGTCCAGGGTAAGTGTCTGTAAACAAAATTTTGTGTGTTTGCCCTTGAAGAGTGTCTCTGCATATCCAGTCATCTCTCCCTGGCAAACAGAAACCCAGCTGCTTTTCACAGCTGTGTGTTCCTTTCTGACTCTGGTTCTGTAGGCTAGGGAGCTCTGCTTGGGGTTCAGATCCCACCCTTCTCAGGGGAAAACCCAAGGCACTGCAGTATCCCCCTGGAACTTTAGCTGCCTCCCATGGGAGCCCAGCCGGCCCTCGTGCACCTCCTCCTCAGTCCCTCCCAGTTTCATTGTGGTGAAGTTGTTTCTTCTGTCTGCCCTTGATTATAAGCCGTCTTTCCAGCAGCTCTTTGGTTGGTTTTTCAGGATGATTTCTCTACAATTTAGTTGTAATTCCACTTTGGGAGGAGGTTAGTATAGCTTCCACTTACTCCTTCACGATCTTAGATCATTCACCTGAAACTGCTCTTGAATCTCTGGTTTCAGAGCTTTAAAAGAATAAATTTCGATTTTTTGAAGTTGCTAAATTAGAAGTCATTTGTTACAGCTGCTTCATGAAATGAATTCAGTGCCTAAATCTGAGGCATTCAGTATGTTAATAGCATTTTAAGTGTTTCAGATGATTTTATTTTAAAAATGTGTAAAAGACTTTTGAAAGACTTACAGTTAAGTGTGGTTGAAAATCTGTCCTTGGCTGACAGTGACCAGAAGGGAGAGGGGAGGGAATTGCAGGGGAAAAGGGAGGGGATTATAGCAACAAGTATAAAGGACACATGGACAAAAACTAGGGGGGTGGAAATGGGAGGGAGGTGGGGAGCACTGCGGGGGTGGGCTGGGATGGGAGTAAAAGACAGAAAACTATACTTGAACAACAATTAAAATATTTTTTTCAATTAAATAATAAAAAATAAAAATAAATCTGCCCTTGGTTCATAGAAGTCAACAAAAGTATACTTTAATTTATGGAAATTGCTTTATAACTGATTTTGAAATAGTTAAAAGCTCACAGAAAGGTGCAAAGGGAAGTCCTGTGCACCCTTCACTTAGCTTTCTTCATTTTACAATCTTGTATAAAAGTAGTATGGTACAATATTTAAAAGTAGCATATTGATATTGCTATGGTCCATAGGGATTTTTCAAGTTATGGAGTCATTTTTCCTGCCTGCATGTTTATGTATGTATAGTTCTTTGTAATTTTATGAAATGTGTAATATCATGTGATCCTTACCACACAGAAGATACCAACTGTATAATCTCAAAAGATTACGTTGTACTTCTTTTTATAGTTCACCTGCCTACCTTTCTCTACCCTAAGTCTGTGGTTCCTCTCTATCATTTTATTTCACAAATGTTATATCATTGGCATATGATTTATGTATCTTTTTGAAATTGGCATTCCCCCCCCCCGCCCCCGGCATTTGGCATCATTCCCTTGAGTTCAAA
This sequence comes from Carollia perspicillata, assembly GCA_004027735.1. Classification (NCBI taxonomy): domain Eukaryota; kingdom Metazoa; phylum Chordata; class Mammalia; order Chiroptera; family Phyllostomidae; genus Carollia; species Carollia perspicillata. The sequence continues at coordinate 24,438 of PVKM010000958.1, forward strand.
CAACTTGTTGGATGTATGAAAAGTTCTTCCCCTTTTATTGCTGACATCCTGTGACATGGATATACTACAGTTTAACTGTTCACTCACCGAAGGACAATTGGGTGATTTCCAGTTTGGGGCTGTTATGAATACAGCTGATATGAAATTTTTTAAAAAGATTTCATTTATTTATTTTTTAGAGTGAAAGGGAGGTAGAAAGAGAGGGAGAGAAACATCAGTGTTGGTTGCCTCTCATGCACCCCCTACTGGGGACCTGGCCTGCAACCCAGGTATATGCCCTGATTGGGAATCAAACCAGCAACTCTTTGGTTTGTGGGCCAGCACTCAATCCACTGAGCTGATATGAACTTTTATGTACAAGTTTCTCCTTGAAAAAAAGTTTTTGTTTCTCTGGCACGTATGCCAAAGGTGCAAATTGCTGGTCACTGTGGCATCTCTGTTTTTAAGGTTAAAAAGAACTGCCATTTACTTTTTAGAGTGGCTGTACTGTCTTATGTTTGTATCAGAAATACATGATTGGTCTAGTTTCCTTGCATCCTTGCTAACATTTGGTGTTATTACTTTTTAAAAAAATTAGTCATACTGATAGGTGTGTTGTAGTCCACTGTTTTGGACAAAACCTATGTTATAAAATATAAGTTATGATTTTGTGTTGGGAACTACAAAAAAAAGTTTCCCTTGTTTTGATTGGCTTTGTGATTTTTTTAATCTTTCTGCTTAGTACAAACAATTTATGGAAAGGAGGATATAATTTGCAAAAGAAATTTTAGGTTGCATTCTGTTGAAAATATATTGTCAAGATTATTATTTCTGTTTTTTTTATCAGATAACTTCTCTTTTTCCTTTTGCAATTATTCCATAACTATAAACTTCTCAACATATGCCATTTTTCTTGGGTGTTGTAATATGGTTCAGTCTTTTATTTTTATTCAGATAGTATTTATACCTGATATATTAGAATTAGAAATACATTCCATTTGGATCCACAATGAATTTAAGATTCAATGTTCAAAACTGGTTCCTATTTAGAGAAAACCTTGTTCAGCAGACTTTGAATTTGTCCACATCAGGGAGATAATTTATGTTTCTTTTAGTTCTTTATTACAGAATATTCAGTTTGTGGCAAATACCAATAATTAGTTAGTATAGGCATGTCTATTTGAGTCACTTTCATTTCTTAGATGTGAGTGCCTGCCTGCTGTTTTAGACCTTTGCATATTTTCACTGGAAATATTGGTTAAAATTTAGTGTAACATTTCAAGAGTTTGTAAAAATAGATTAGGAGCTGAAAAGTCTTGAAAGTTGTAGTAAGAATTGCACATTATTTTTAGTTAATTCTATAGTGAAAATACTTTTAATACTAATCAAGACAAAAGCAGAGAAAACATCTATCACTAATATCAGGAATAAAACATGTAATATTACTATAAATTCTACAGATATTTAAAAAGATGAAATACTGTGAATCACTTTATGAACACAATTTACTCAAACTAACACAAGAAAATGAAAATCTAAGTTGCTGTATGTTAACAAAATACATTGAAATTTTAACTTGAAATATTCCCTAAAAGAAAACTTTATTCCTAGATGGCTTGATAGATGAGTGCGACAAAACATTCCAGGAAGAAATAAAACTAACACTACATATATTTGCTCAGAAAATAAAGGAGAGACCTCTAAAAAACTCAGTTTATGAGTACACCAAAATCAGAAAAGCAAAATAGAAAAAAAATTAACACATCATGTTTCCATGTATGTAGTTGAAAAAATCCTTACCAAATATTAGCAAATTGATTCCAGTGTTTTTAAAAAGATAATACATCTTGACCAAGTGGGGTTTATCCCATAATGAAAGATTGGTTTAAGATACCAAACCCATCAATGCAGTACTCTATTCCATATTAACAGATTGAGAAATTATATGATTATTTTACTAAAGGCAGAAAACTATGTGCCAACATTCAACAGTTATTTATAATGATTCAAACAAGCAAACAAAAAAAGCTCACTGAACTAGGAAGAAAAAGAAACTTCTCTAAACTGATAAAAAGGTACCTGTGAAAAAATCCATACCTGACATATTCTTTTTTTTTTCTTTTTTAAAATGTTTTATTTATTTATCTCTAGAGGGGAAGGGAAGGAGAGAGGGAGAGAAATATCAGTGTATGGTTGTCTCTCGTGGGTCCCCTGCTGGGAACTGGCCTGCAACCCAGGCATGTGCCCTGACTGGGAATCGAACCGCAATTGTTTGGTTTGCAGGCCTGCACCCAATCCACTGAGCTACATGAGCCAGGGCTCCTGACATATTCCTAACAGTAAAATTTTGAGTCCTTTCTCACTAATACTGGGGCATAGATGAAGATGTCTGCACTTAACAATTCCCTGAAATTTTTAGTGGATGTCCTAGGCTGTACAATGAGTAAAGAAACAAAAAGGTAAACAATTAGAAAACCTAAGCTATATTTATTATTGATGATACGTTGTGTATATGAAAATCCTAAGGGATCCTTAAAAAATCAACAACTTAGTTTATAGTGTTGTAGCAGGATAGAAAGTATGTAAGAAGAAATCAGTCTTTTTCTAGAGAAAAATGAAAGAAGCTATAAGTAAATGAAAATACTATATACCAAGTTCATAGATTGAAAAACTCAATTTTTAAAGATGTTGTACTCCCAAATGGGTCTGAAGAATCAATGTAATCTCATTCAAAATTGCATCACACTGTTTTTTTTTTTTTGGGGGGGGGTACATATTTAAAAACTGATTTCAAATTTTGTGTAGAAAAGCAAAGAAACAATCTTAAAACACCAAAAATGGTTAGAGTTGAGAACCACTAAGTTAGAAACTTATTATGTTGATTTTTAAAAGTTTTGAATTTAGTTTTAAGTGCTTTAAAATAGATTTTTACTGAAAAAGTATACACAACCATAAAACAATATAAAAATGAGAGAATGAAAAAAAATAAATCTAAGCCCAAATTTAAATAATTTTACTTTTCAACATATTCTCCACAAGTCCTTATATGCAATAAATGAATGGAAAGACACCGATTGTTTTGCATTTTTGACAGGTGTGTTATTTAGAGCTCTTTTAAAAAAGATTTTATTTATTTTTAGAGAGAGGAAGGGAGGGAGAAAGAGAGGAAAAGAATCATCAGTGTGTGGTTGCCTTTTGTGCATCTCACTTGGGACCTGGCCCACAACCCAGGCATGTTCCCTGACTGGGACTTGAACTGGCGACCCTTTGGTTTGCAGACCTGCACTCAATCCACTGAGCCACACAACCAGGGCATAGAACTCTTCATTAGCAAGCTGTAGGAGCTGATGCTGGCTAAGAGGCAAAATGTATATTGCCATATGTATAAATGCAAGTTCACAGTGGCTCAAAGAAACAGCAGGGTGTTCGGCAATGAGATGGAAAAGGGCAAGAATGAAAACAATTCTGAAAACTATGAGCCAGGATCTATGACTACAATAGTTACATCCTTGGCATAATGACTCTGGAATTGAATGAGATGCCCAACTTCTCTCTGTTTCTCTCCTTGAGATTCCTACTCCAGGGAGCAGAAATCTAACAGATGTAGAAGATGCAGGCAATAATTTTCTCTTCCTTTTACTCATAATCTGCCATTTGACTTTGTGGCTCCTTCCATCAAGAAGTGGAGTTTACCCACTCTTGAATCAGCATGGCCATCCATAGTGGTGTGACTTGCTTTGGCCAGTGAGACATTAGGAAATGTGACACACAGTCTTTACTAGTATGTTGGGTTTACTTCTTTTGGCTTGAGTTGGAAATCTAAGATACAGTGTAAACAAACTGGAGCTGGCACTTTGGAGAGAATCCATCGGGAGAACCAAAGTGCTCTCTGACTGAAAGCCTGTCTCTGGCGAGAATGTGAGTGAGAACATCTTAGACCATCCTCCCTCACTTAAGTTGACAAATGACTGAAGTGCAGAAGTGACCCATGCCAAGACCAGCAAAACAGCTGATTCTCTAAGTCTAGCTCAACTTGTTAACCTACAGAATTATGAACAAAGTTTTTTTCATATGTTAAGCTACTAAGTTTAAACTTAATTTGTTATGCAATAATAGAAAACTTGTACTATATCAAAAAAGTGGTGTTAAATCAACTAAAACATGTAGCATTGGCTGTGGACTTACATTATCCTTTATACAATAATATGCACCAAATCAGTTGTAATGTAATACAATAAGAGGGATGCTGATTATGGTAATAAAATAAAACATTTTGAATCCTTCAGATGTGCTGGCATTTATCAAAATGATTTATTATTTGATAAACATACTACTTTTATTATTTTATAAGTGAAGAAATTGAAGCATAGTTAAATAACTTAACCAAAGTCATAAAAAACATTAAGTTAAAGAGCTAGGGTTTGAACTCAGTCTGTTTCTAGAACCTAGATATAAATGTTTGGTACCATTACATATCTCTTCAGAATAAGAAATATTAATTCCTACAAGGTCCCATTAAAATTAAATAAGAAGCTTCCAGTCAAGATGGAGGCATAGGTAGACATACTGTGCCTCCTCACACAACCAAAAGGACTATAACAAATTTAAAAACAAAAAAAAAACCCAGAACTGACATAAAACCGAACTGTATGGAAGTTCGACAACCAAGGAGTTAAAGAAGAAACATCCATCCAGACTGGTAGGAGGGGTGGAGTCCAGCGGCCAGGGGGAGAGGACTCTTGGCAAGGTGGTGGCTGGTGGACCTGGTGGTCCCACATCTGCATGCAGATAAACCAGGAGGAACAACTGGGGAGAGAGGCAGACCACACAACCCAGGCTTCCAGTGTGGGGAAATAAAGCCTCAAAGCCTCTGACTGAAAATACCTGTGGGAATTGAGGCAGCAGCAGGAGAAGCTGCCAGCCTCACAGGAAAGTTTGTTGGGGAGACCCACAGGGTCCTAGAATATACAAAAACCCACCCACTGGGGAATCAGCACCAGAAGGGCCCAACTCACTTGTAGGTAGTAAAGGAAGTGACTGAAAACTGGCAGAGAACAAGCAGCATCGTTCACTCTTGGACCCCTCCACCACCTACAGTGTCACAACTCAGTAACGTGGGTTGCCCCACCCTGGTGAACACCTAAGGCTCTGCCCCTTACTAGGTAACAGGCATGCTGAGACAAAGAAAAGGGCCCAGATGAAAGAACAGGTCAAAGCTCTAGAAAAAACAAAACTAAGCGATGAAGAGATAGCCAATCTATCAGATGCGCAGTTCAAAACACTGGTTATCAGGATGCTCCAGGAACTCTCTGGGTACTTCAACAGCATAAAAAAGACCCAGGCAGAAATGAAGGTTGCATTATGTATTATGTGAAATAAAGAAAAATCTACAGGGAACCAACAGTGATGGGAAGGAAACCAGGACTCAAATCAAGGGTTTGGAGCAGAAGGAAGAGATAAACATTTAACCAAAACAAGGAAGAAACAAGAATTCAAAAAAATGAGGAAAGGCTTAGGAACCTCCAGGACATCTTGAAATATTCTAGCATCCGAACCATAGGAGTGCCGGAAGGAGAAGAAGAGGAGCAAGAAATTGAAAACTTATTTGCAAAAATAATGAAGAACTTCCCCAATCTGGCAAAGAAATAGATCTTCAGGGAGTCCAGGAAGCTCAGAGAGTCCCAAAGAAGTTGGACCCAGGGAGGAACACACCAAGGCACATCATCATTACATTACCCAAGATTAAAATGAAGGAGAGAATTCTAGAAGCAGCAAGAGATACGGGGACAGTCACCTACAAAGGAGCTCCCATCAGACTGTCAGCTGATTTCTCGAAAGAAACCTTGCAGGCAAGAAGGGGCTGGAAAGAACTATTCCAAGTCATGAAAGGGAAGGACCTACATCCAAGATTACTCTATCCAGCAAAGCTATCATTTAGAATAGAAGGGCAGATAAAGTGCTTCCCAGATAAGGTCAAGTTCAAAGAGTTCATCATCACCAAGCCCTTATATGAAATGTTCAAGGGACTGATCCAAGAAAAAGAAGATCAAAGATATGAACATTAAAATGACAACAAACTCACAGCTATTAACAACTGAACCTAAAAACAGCAACAAAAGCAAACTAAGCAAACAACTAACAGGAACAGAATCACAGAAATGGAGATCACATGGAGGGTTATCAGTGGGGAAATGGGAAGGGGAGAGGGGGGAAGGTACAGAGAATGAGTAGCATAAATGGTAGGTAGAAAATAGACAGGGGGAGGTTAAGAATGGTATAGGAAATGTGGAAGCCAAAGAACTTATATATATGACACATGGACATGAATTAAAGGGGGGGAGTGTGGGTGGGAGGGGCTATGCAGGGCAGAAGGGAAAAAAGTGGGGGAAATGGGACAACTATAATAGCATAACCAATAAAATATATTAAAAAATAAAATTAAATAAGAATGATTATGTAAAAACATGAAAAGATTGAGGTTCTTTTCCTGTTTTAGATTATGAGTTTTATATTTAGAATAGTATCCTAAATTTCTTTCTACTATTCAAGAAGAGGGCATTTTCATACTTTTATTACTTTCTATCCCATTCAATTTCTGATTTTGTGATGTCATTTATATTTTAATTTATATATTTTCCTGAACACAATATCTAAGATTTTACAGCTTATTTTCTTCTTTAAATTAATGTTTACTTTTTTATTCTCTAACACGGCTTCATTTTTGTAACTGAAGTCTTTACTTTGTTCTCTGTCTTGGTTCACTAAATTTCATGATCATATATAGCACCTCCCTCTCCTTTTCCAGTAGGATTCATCAGATCTCTCATGGATAGAAATATCTTCCTGTGACCTTTGTATTTGGAAAACAAAGTAACTGAGTATGAAAATTGAGGATTGGGTTTTTTTCCCCTCTTAGTTTTAATAAAGGTTATTGAATATCCTAAGAAGTCTTTTTACTTTCCCTTTGTACTTCTGCTTGAAATCCCTAGGAATCTTTATCCCAGTAATTTCTCAGTATTGACCCTTCTGTAGTAGTTTTATTATTTGAAAATACAAATCTAAGTAAAACCTCTGTTATTTTATCATCTAGTATTTTGTGTTTTATTCCGCTTTCTTTGCCTGTGTACACCAATTTTAAGTTTGTTGAATCTCTGTTATCTAAGTATTCACTAGCTTTTTCTACATATTATAATATTTGTCTCTCCTTATTCTTTTTGAGAAGTTTCCTTAAGCCTTCCCTCCATTTCTCTGAATGTGGTTGCAATTATTCTAGTTTTACTTCTTTCTAATAGGCCTTTTATTTTGATAATGAATTTTCCCATTTCTTTCTTTTAGTCAGTATTCATATATCTAACTTTTTCTTGTTAATCTTTTTCTAATAAAGATTTTATTTTTTAATTTCTAGACAGAGGAGTAGGGAGGGTGAAAGAGAGAGGAACATCAATGTGTGGTTGCCTCTCCTGTACCCTCTTCCAGGGACCTGGTCCACAACCCAGGAATGTGCCCTGCCAGGGAATTCAACCAGTGACCCTTTGGTTTGTAGGCTGGTGGTCAATCCATTGAGCCCCACCAGCCAGGGCTCTGTTAATCTTTTATATGTTTTCCTTGAGCTTCTCTTTAAGGGGAACTTTTTTCTATTTTATATTTGATTTGTTGAGTATGTGAGTTTTTTTTGTTTTTTTTTTTTTATGTTGTAAGTAGTATCTTTGAAATTCTGGAGCACTCTTTCCTGATAAACATTCTACATTTGTATGGTTATGTTTCTGCCCCTCTCAACTACTACTCCTTCATCTCCCTGTTTCTATGTAAAATTCTCTTATTCTTAGTAATTACTCATCTTTGAATGGGGAGAGTTCTATCTTGTCATACTAGATGATAATGAAATTAGTGACATAAAAACGGATCATAGGTGGAGTGAGCTGGGGCACTCTATGCTTTTAATTCTGATTTATTCTCTGGAACAGTGGCTGTCAATTTTTTTTCAGTAATGTCAAGTGTGTATTTTCAGGCTTTACAGTCCACACAAAGTGACCGCTATTGCAGCACAAAATGAGCCATAGAAAATATGTAATGTGTAGGCATGGCTCTGTTCCAATAAAATTTTATTTACAGGATCAGGTAGTATCTTGTATTTGACTCATGGGCAATATTTTGTGGACCCCCATTCTTGCATATCTGTTGCTCAATTATAGGTAGGAGGCCCTTATCAGATAATGATGAGAACGGCTAATGCAACTCCTAGGGGCAGTTAATGACAACTTGTCCGGCAGGTGCGTCTGTGACTGGAATGGATCGTGGTAACCTGTCAGAGGCTGTGCAGTTACTTGATACTAATTATATGACCTGTATGACCTTTGAGAGTATCTCTACTTATATTGCCTCTACTTCACTTGTTGGATATTACTGGTTCATTTCTTCTATTCCCAGAAGTATTAATAGTAGTACAGTTTTGGCAATAGTCAACCTCATTTTTATTCTCTTTTTAATGCATGCTTATGGCCTACTCTTATGGACTAAGCTTTTGTCATTCATAAAAATCTTAATTTTTCAAAAACGCCAGGTCTTGAAAATTTGAAATTAATTAGGTTTATAAAATGTTGTCTCATAGTAAGTGTTTATGAACTCATTCAGAAACTCATATCTTTACTTTGGCTCTATGCAGTGACTATATAAGAGAGCAATGCTGCCCTGGCCAGGTTGGTCAGCTGGTTGGAGTGTCGTCCTGTAAATCAAAAGTTCGTGGGTTTGATTCCCTGTCAGGGTATGTACCTAGGTTGCGGCAGGTATGGGGGGCAACCAATCAATGTTTCTCTTTCACATTGATGCCTCTCTCTCTCCTTCTCCCTCCCTCCTTCCCTCTCACTTCCTTTGCGTCTCTAAAATAAATAAACATATCCTCTGGTGAGGATTAAAAAATACCCTATCATTCTCTGGAGCATTTAAAAAAGAAAGAAATGTCTCTGAGTCAATAGGACTTTGGGGTAAGAAAAAGATAAGCAAATATGTAATAGTGCAAATTCTTATAGTTATTATACAGTGATACTCTGTCATAGTTCCTTCAGTTCATTTGACAGACAAGTTTAAGCATACTTTGAGAACACTAGATGGATTGGTAAGATAAAATTATTCTTCAGGCAGAGTTTATGATCTACTAAAGAACAGAGATACCCTCCAACCCCCTAGACTTGCTATGCTTTTGTAGAAATTTCTGTGTTAACTTGCAAACCTATCCTATATTTTCCTATAACCACTGCAGACAAGAGCAGGACGTAGGAGATGGTAAGAAATAGTGGGAGAAAACAGAGCTTAAGTTATTTTACTTGTCATCAATATATTATCACTTTTTAAAAAACTTATAATACAAAAGGAACACTAAATACATGCAAATAAATATTTAACACCCCTATTAATATGTTTAATTTTATAAAAATTGCCTAGTATTATTGCATTATAAAATCCACACATATAGTTATGTGTAGTTTAGGCATTTGTAATATAAGGTTGCATTTAAATTTTTTTACATTAGATGTCAATTTTTGATAGAAAATATGAACTTTGGGTAGTCTAATAGGATTTTTAAGTGTAGACTTTGCCAAAGGTTATTCTTATTACCTTTTACATTACCTTATTACATTGGTAATACATTACCTTACATTACCTTATTCCATTGGTATTATTATTCATTAGATATGTCAGTAACATGCAGCAGTGTACAAAGGTATTCTATTTCATTTTGATTTTTTTGTTTATTTTTTCCTTCAAGGCTAGAAACATATGGAATAAATACAACAATTTCTGAGATAATTATTAGTGGAGGTTCATGAATAACACTGTCTTTTAATTTTTTCTTTTATGAAATGGTCTGTTTTTACTGTAATAGTATCTCTAAACTTTTGATACATTCTTTAGCTTTCTATGTGTATGATAAAAAGCAAAAGGAATAACAGATTAATATTTACTGAGGAAACAGCCTAAAAGTGATGTAACTACTAGACGCTATAAAATGGAGAAGTAACAGAGCAAGGACACAGCTCCAAGTTTGTCAGACCAAAGCCAGTGCTCTTGTCCATGTGTTAGTTAAGTTACTGTGCTGATAGCTTATCTTTAGAAAATTTACAGTAAATGGAGACCTATAGATAATTCCTGTCTAGCAAATCGTAATTTTTTACATGTCAGGTTGCTTTCTTCCTGCAAAAATAATTTAGAAGATTAGCTCATTTCAGTTTTTCATTGGTTATGTTTATTCATTTAGTCAACTAATATTTATTGAACTGTAGGCAGAAATAATGCAAATTAAACAGATGTAATCCCTAATCTTATAAAAACTAATTCCATACCAAAACTTTGTTGGCTAATTGAAGGTAGTCACCATGAGAAGTTTTGTTCTTATTCTAGAGATGTGTCTGTTATTTAAAATACTGTTAATGATTCTCTCAGAATTTCCTTCAAGTCTTGTAAGTGAATGTTTGGTTTTAGGGTATATATTCTAGTTTTGGAAACAACTAAACATCTAAACCTAAAGGGAAAATATAAGTTACATGGTCAAGTTAGAGAACTTCTTTCCTTTGGGCTACCTACCACCCTGTCTTATTCATTATGATTATAAATTAAAGTGTGACTGGGCTGCCTCTCTGACTTCTAATGTAAATGTAACAGCAATCCCATCAAATAAATTTACTTTTTTCTAGCAACAATTGGCAGACTCTTGGGATATCATTTCTAAAGCCTCCTGATCCAGCTTTGAAGAGAACCACTTATGTTTAATGAATTGTAAAAATTGACAGTCTCATTGGTTTATAGACAAACCTTGTACTCTTTCTTAGTCTGTGTCTGAATAGAGAAAAGGGTATGACATACAATAGAAAACAAACTGGAGAAAGGAAAACTGTCTGGCAGTGTTTTCCTTGATTTGTTTGAGGGAATGTTCACACAGATTCCAGGATTTTGTTTTTTACCACTTCCTGCAAATGCTCTTCCTTGTGTTTGGCGTGGTCTCAACTCTGTTTCTGCCCAACTCCGATGTCACATTTGTCCCAACATTCCTGATCTTTCGTTGTAACGATACTGTAATGATAATGCAAATGATATATTTGCATTAATTATATTTGAGATATGCCTTTCTCTCTTACATGTAAGCAACACAAAGCAGAGATTGTATGTTTTATTAATGTTTATATTCCTTAAGGTCTCATCACAATTAATATCAAATGAGTGAATAGATAAATACACAAACAGAAGGGATTCTATATAAGACAAGTTTATAGGGATGACATGCAATTATGCATATAATTCCATAGGTAATAAAATGAGGGCTGTACTTCAGTCAGAAAGGACAAAAGAAAGAATTAAGGAAAGGAGTCGCCAAATTTTAATTACTAATGAACAGAGTGTACATTGTGCCGTGGAGTGTGTGGGATCGGAGTGGAGCTTTGTAAGAAGGAAGAAGTGAGCCAAAAGAATGTGTGTGGAGCTCGCGTGTGCTGCACAGGTCTTACACTTACGGAAATGGTAAGCGCTGCAAGGCTGACAAGCATGTGTTTTATACTCTGTAGTAAGAAGTTCCATCATAAAAATTATTACATAAGGTCTTTTTATTTTTAATACTTGCCTCCTTAAATGTTATAATTTTTCAATTTAAAATTTTACAGATTACCTGTAAAATATTGGAGATGCAGATCCAGGATCCATAAGAATTTACACCTTGAATCAAGCATTTACTTGATATATGCTTCTATCTCTTCTTCATATCAACTATATCATTTTTAAAAAGAATTAACAAATTTTCCATTAAGAATTTTTCTAAAATAATATTACCCACACTTTCCAATGCCTAAGAATAGCAAAGTGGTAAAAAGAGAATTAGACGATGAGGTTATTGAATCTGTCAAAGACCTTCTTTCCAATGAAGACTCAGCTGATGATGCTTTTAAGAAGAGTGAGCTAATTGTTGATGTCCAAGATGAGAAGGATACAGATGCTGAAGAAGTATCTGAAGTCGAAGATGAAAGACCTGCTTGGAGCAGTAAGCTACAGTACATCCTGGCCCAAGTTGGATTTTCTGTAGGTTTAGGGAATGTGTGGCGATTCCCATACCTATGTCAGAAGAATGGGGGTGGTAAGTGTTTTGTTCTTTTTCTTTTTTTTTTTAAGTGATACATTGCTGAGTAAATTTTAATTGATTATCTCAAACAGCTGCTTGTGTTGCTGGCATCATATTATTTTATAAACTATGAATTCCGTAATAAAGCAAGGGAGACTCTTGTTGAAAGTGAGCTTAACTCTGTTTTCAGAACAGGTTTCCATAGGAGCAGGTGGCTTGCTATGAATACACTAGGATTGCTTTAAGGGTAATACATTCTCAGATTCTTTTCATGGATGCTATTAAATGTCTCTAAATTACTGACTTTTATAACAAATGTTGCATCCCTTGTGCCCCTCAGTTATTCTTTTAGAAGGAAAACCTAAAGTTTCTGGAATAAGACAATATTGTTGAAGAAAGAGATTAAGATATATAAGATTCAGATATATAAGATCTATTACTTATATATCTGAATTTTAAGTAGTTAAACTCTTCATAAAAGCAAAAATTACATATAATATAGATTGAGTATAGTCTTCAAATGTTGACCAGAACTTTGTAGATCCCAGTAAAAGGGATTTAACTGGATAATTAATATGATACCAGATTCTCCATCCTTAGATATCATACATATTTGTTTCTTACTTCTATAGTATTTGTGGACAATATTTTATTTTAAAGAAAACTTTAAAGAAATTAGAGTCTTTATTTTTTAAACAAAAGTATCTATACCAACATGGTATTGTAATTTTTTTGTATTTCTGCATGTAAGTACCAAGGGCTATTTAGCAAACATTTCTTAAAAATCAAGGGGAAAAATACACATTCAAAGGAATGGATTGTTCATGTAGGACATTGCTTTATAGTACACCAAAGTCAAACTGAATGGTTTGAAGCTTTATTATTTATATGCATGGAAGCTGTTAAAATGTGTGGTTAAAAACTAAATACTCTATATGCCTCATTTCAGTACTCATCAGATAGAAAAAGTATTTTGGTATTTGACTCCAGTTTGTGATAGTTTTGTTGACTGGACAAAATGATTTTATTTTATTTTATTTTATTTATTTTTTATTGTTTATGCTATTATAGTTGCATAAACTATATGCAGTTTTTCCCCCTTAGCCCCCCCTTCCCAGCCCGCCTCCTGTTCCCACAGTCAATCCCTACACTGTTGTTCATGTCCATGGGTCATACATATAATATATTTGGTTTTATTTTAGATGTAGTTGCAATTTACACATCAAGTGAAATAACATAACCATTCAATATAAAATTTCCTTTTAGCCACTAAGGGATAAAAAGATAAGGTATTATGGTGACAATATATGTTTAAAATCTTGCTTAGCTAATTCACCCAGGCACAAAATAAGCAGGTTTGAAAAAATTAGCCTGTTTGACAAATCTTCCCGAGATGTGTGAACCAATACATGAAGTCGGTGATGTACTGCACATCGTTCCACTGAAATCGTGAGCTCCTTTTCTAGTCAGTAGCATCCCAAATAAATTATTTATCAAATCAGCATAAGCAGCTCTGTAGTATGCTGCTTTTTGTTTCTCACAAATCATTGCATTTGCCAAGACTGGCAGAAGATGAAATCTGATTTTCAGACTTCTCACCTTATGAGCCTGACTGCCCATGCTAAAGAAGAAGGCTGCGTTGGTTGAAAAGTTAGGTTGCTTTCCATTTAATGCAATTTTTGTCTTGATGGAGAGCTCTAAGGAATTGCATAGTTAGTAATTAGCAAAAATGGCTCTTTCCAATTTCATGTAAAATTAATCGAAATGCCCTTTCTAGTATTGTTTCCTTTCTTCTAATCACAAATACTAGAGAGTGGTATTACCAAAAACAGTGGAATTTTATTCTTCCAAGAGGGTTGTTGTAGTACAAAAGGCTGTGCTCAGTGTGCAGAGCAGTGTTGAGCCGTCTAGGTATTCCAGTAGTGCCTTCTGGCTGCTGAGTCAGCCTCAGGCTGCCTAATTCTCTCCTAGTCATCGTTTGAGACACCTTATGAATAACAGAAGTAAAAAGTAATAAGCCTAATAAAAGTTGATTTTTCTGAAGATATGATACTTAAAGCACAATGGTTAAGCTTAATAAGTGGAGCAATATGGAAGCTACTAGCCCAGTATTGGAAATCAATTTGACTGTGAAGCCTGGCTCTTTCAGACACTAGTCATGTGATCTTTCCAGGTTAACTCACTTCTTCTGGCTTACTTTCCACATCTGTAAAATGAAGAGAATAATGGTGCCCCATTGGATTATTGTAAGGAGTAAATGGGTAACTGCATGTAACAGGCTTAGAAATGTGCCTAGCAAATGGGAAATACTTAGGTATATTTTAGCCATAAGTATTTTTAATATAGAGGCTAATTAGAGTAATTTGAGTTAGAGGAAGAGCTAAGTATATAAGAGCATGCCATGCACATGAGGGGGGCACCCCCAAAATTGGAATTGTCTTCTGAAAGGTGGGCCTTTTGTAGTACGTGCCTCCCCCACTAGGTGAGTGTTCTAGGAACCCATCTGTATCAGTATACCAACTGGTGTTGTTAGAGGCTGTGTCCGGCTTCAGTGCATTTTTTTTTTGAAGACTCAACCCATTTGCCCATTTCATGATGATTGATTTATGAGCGCACCTGCCCATACCACGTAGAATGTTCAGCAGTTTTTGATGAAAATGGGATGACTCCTGTGCCCCACCTTCTCTATTCACCCAATCTTGCCACAACAACTTTTTTTGTTTGTTTCCCCAATGAAAAAAGTCCTTAAAAGGAAATGTTTTGCCGATGTGGAAGGGGTGAAACAAAAAATGGCAGAGCACTGAAAGGCATCAAAATTGACAAGTTCAAAAACTGTTTTAATCAGTGGGAAAAATATGTCATGATAGTTGCATTGTATCAAATAGAGAATACTTTGAAGGCGATTGAAGTTTAAACATGTAAGAATAAATACACAATTTTTATAAATAAATTCTGTTTGGGGGGGGTCCCCCTCATACATAACTGAGGAAAGATTCACAGTGAGTCCAGTGTTAATTATTCTCTTTTTTCCCCTAGTCATTCACACACACACAAACCCATTCACACTCTAAGATTCAATGCAGGTGTTGAAATGCATTTTCAGTACTTTGGGAGACATTTTAACATCATTAGTACCTGAAGGTTACAAATCATTTTAGAATTAGGAATTTGGTAGTTTTGTTTCACCAGCTCACACATCCATCTTTTACATTATATACTCCTTTGTAGAGTCAACTCAAGTCCAAAAGACTGAGAGGCATAAGACAGTCGAGATTTTCTACTGACCACTGTATTAGGGAAAATTCTTACGTATGGCCATTATTTCAGCAATAGATAGATACCGAGATAAATAATTTGAGCAAAAATTTGTTAATTTTTTCAACAGAGTGCTCAAACAATTTGAATAGCTTCCAAAATCTATTCAATCAATACATCTTAACACTTAAAAAGAAAGGGAAAATACAATAAACGATCTCTTATTTAAAAAGGTATTAGTGCCAATGATTAAATAACCCACTTGACAATATCTGGTTGGACAAAACTCCAGTAAGAAATTTGAATGTAGACCTTGGAGGTTATTCAATGAATGATTTGTATGTATATTCTCATGTAGAAATTTGTATAGATTTTACATTTAACTTTATCATTCTACAGTCTAACATTAATATCGTCAAACTAGTACATTTTTAAAAATACTTACCCAAGGATATGTTTATTGATTTTAGAAAAGGGTGGGGGAGAGAGCAAAACATCTGTGAGAGAAACATCCATCAGCTGCCTCTTGTATTCACCTCTAACCCGCATCCTTTTGGTGTATGGGAAGATGCTCCAACCCACTGAGCCACCTGCCCAGGGCATCAAACTAGTGCATTTTAAACTCACTACTCTTGTATATTAATTTGAGATTTGGCTGTAATTTTTTAAGCATGGAAATTTTACCACTAGGATAATGGCACATACTTTATAATAGGTATGAAATATCTTTGCTTCTGCCAATCTCACTACCCCGTCATAGAAATTTGGAAAACAAAAAATTACTTGCTTCCTGAAGTATACTTTTTATATGAAGTAGATATGGGAACAATGATATTTGTCTGTGGCAGAGGTTATTTTATTTTTATTTGTTTTTAGTTGAGGCAGCCATTTTTCTCCTCTGTGGTTATTTAGGAAAAAAGTCCGTTTTGTTAGCATAAAATCTCATTCATTCTAATTTATCCATTTTGCAATGAATGATTTAGATGAGCTTGAATAAAATTTAGTAAATGACTTTATACACATTGCATGAATAAGATTTCCATGAGTTTGTGAAACCTACTTGAGGAAATAATTAATTTTAAGGAATCAATTATTTTTATGGAAAATGAGGTTGTTTGGCCTTTCAATAAAATGAAACCAAAACTATTCATTGATATTCTTACTTTCATCAATTATTTTTTATCAGAAAATTGAGGCAGTCAAATTGTGGTTTCAAATACTAGAAAGTTTAAAGTAATGAAATTGCATTTTCTTTAAATTCCCATTTACTTACACAATGTAGAAGTTCAAGTAGCTTTATGAGATAATCAGAATTAGTGTATTCTCTACTGTGACTATGGAAAATATAATCTATTTTATTGGTTCTTGTCTCTGTAGGTGCATATCTTTTGCCATATTTAATACTGCTTATGGTAATAGGTATTCCACTTTTTTTCCTGGAACTTTCTGTGGGTCAGAGAATTCGGAGAGGAAGCATTGGTGTGTGGAATTACATAAGCCCTAAGCTGGGTGGTATTGGATTTGCGAGTTGTGTGGTAAGTTTCCTGATATGATATATGCCACATAGTTTTTACAGAGTTTGTAATTGTATAGTTGGTATGTAGATAGAACTTTTGAGTTTGTATTGCTACTCAATTTTTTAATCATCTTTAAAGAAAACACTTCAGGAGCTTGCAGTAATATACAGAACAAGCTAAACTATACTAGTGTAATTCATTCTTGTTAATGCATGTTCTTAAAACTGTAAGACATATTTTTTAGAAGAGATAATGTGTTTTAAATGAAAATAAAATGAGTAGGATTTTTTAAATGCTAATTGAAGTCTTATACATATCTCATTGTTTCAAAAGAAGGGCATGATAGGTTTGATGTAATCATATGATTTTCTTTTGCAGGTGTGCTTTTTTGTGGCTCTCTACTACAATGTCATCATTGGCTGGAGTTTGTTTTATTTTTCTCAGTCTTTTCAGCAACCTCTGCCTTGGGATCAGTGTCCTTTGGTGAAAAATGTTTCACATACTTGTAAGATATAGACAATATGTTTTTGTATTTAATGATTGTAATGTTGGTAAAGACATGAGTTTTTTGTTGTTGTTTTTTTAAAGATTTTATTTATTTATTTTAGAGAGATGGAAAAGGGAGGGAGAAAGAGAAGGTGAAACATCAGTATGTGGTTGCCTCTAGCATACCCCGTACTGGGAATATGGCCTGCAGCCCAGGCATGTGCCCTAACTGGGAATCAAACCAGCAATGCTTTGGTTCGCAGGCCTGCACTCAATCCACTGAGCTACACCAGCCAGGGCCAAGACATGAGGTTTTAAGATTTCTAAAATAGTGTGGAAAATTTTTTCAAAATTATTATAACTTTCATCACTTTTAGGATTGGCGTACTCAGAGATAGAACTTTGGTATCATCTGAGTTTACTAGTTCTTCTGAGATTATTTTTTTCTCGGTTTAGTTGGCATACAATGTTATAGTAGTTATAGTAGTTTCAGGTGTACAATATAGTGACTCGACGTATCTATTCCTTACAATGTGGTCACCTCACTAATTCTAATAATCATCTATTACCATGCAAACTTGCTGAAATATTATTAACCGCATTCCCCTTTTCAAGTTATTTCATTATGCCCCATGATATCAGGGCAAAATACACTTTTGATTGTTAACTTTAACAGTATTTAATTTTGTACACTTTTTTTTCCTTTTTTCTTTTTTGTCAGAGGTGCATGATTTATTCTCCAATTTCTGGGAAAGGGAAAAATTTCAAAAAAAGAGAAAAATGAATTCTCCTAAAACTGGAACTAACAAAGTTCTTTTAAAATGTATTTTTGTTTTCCTCTATCAGAGTTCCCATACTTTTGAAAAGAGAATTTAAAAACAGGAAGGATTCCATACTTACTATTGGCCCTCATTCATCATTTTTGAGTTACTCTGGTTTGATTAGCAGAATGGAAGGCACTAAAACTGAAATAAGACCCAAGAAACAGGCATAGGATACTATCCCACATGGTCTATGCAGTCCCACTTATTCTTTGAAATATAATTGACATATAACACTGTGTAAGTTTGAGGTGTACAATGTGTTGGTTTGATACATTTCTATGTTTCAATATGATTATCACAAGGGCGTTACTGACACCCTCATCGATGTGATTTCTATCACATCACTTGGTCGCTAACATGGAAGGAAAGAGATCAGAGCAGTGAAGACGTGGGGCAGTGAAGGAGAGAAAGAGGAGGGACCCAGGAATAGTTCTGTGAAGGAGCGGATAGGAGCGGTTCGTTGGCTTGGCAGGCTCTATGGTCTCCGTCAAAAGCTGCAGAGAACAGCCACCATAGATAATATGCACATAAGTGGGCAAGACCCAGTTATGATAAAACTTTACAAAAATAGGGAGGGGGGTTGGGTCTGACCTGGAGACCAGGGTTTGCCATCTCCTCGTCTAGAGGATAATTCAAACACCCTGGTGCTTTCTGATGCTTTCTGATGAGGTTGTTCTTTGGTTTACACTCAGCACATAAGTGGATGACATCCTATCCCAGAGGATCCTGGCTCTGAGGACCCCTGGCCTTCCCTGTTCCTCTATCGAGTGTATTCTTTTCTTGATGCCTTGCATTTTTTATTAAAACAAAGGACAAAAATGATTTTAGATGGAAGAAATTGCTGTTATGTCTTTGGTTCTGTTAATTTATGGTTTTTCTATCATTTATTTTTATATTCTAGTGTATAAATAAAGAACATTTCCCTCTAGTGATGTCCAGTAAATAGAGAATGTAATTCACATGAGCAGTCTAAAATTTTTTAGTAAACACATTATTAAAAAGTAAAAAAGAAATAGGTGAAATATTTCATTTAATTCTATATATCCAAAATGTTAACATTTCAACGAATGATTAATGTAAAATTTGTTAATGTAGTAATTTCCATTATTTTTCTCATACTAAGTCTCCAAAACTCTCCTTGTGTTTTATATTACAACACATGTCATTTCCGATTAGCTCGTTGCAAAAGTTGCATATAGGCAGCCACAAGCACATTTGACAGCTCTGCCCCCGGAAAATAATTCTGGGAGTAGAAAGGACTATAAATTTGATGTGTTTTAAGTACTTTGATAAAAAATCTCACATATTCATATTCATAAATGTGTAATCAGAAATGTCTAAGAGGATACATGTGTACCGATATTTCACATTTTGCAGTTGAGTTTTTATTGTGAATTCAAATACTTCTGTAGAATAGTAACAGTTTTCTAGGAAATGTTGAGAATTGAGTTACATGCTTACTGGGAAAAAATGTCTTATTGTTCTTTGTAGTCTGAAATGATGATTACCTTCCTTTGCAGTTGTGGAGCCAGAATGTGAAAAAAGTTCTCCCACCACCTATTACTGGTACAGAGAAGCACTGAATATTTCCAGTTCCATTTCTGAAAGTGGGGGCTTAAACTGGAAGATGACCACTTGCTTGCTGGCTTCCTGGGTCATGGTTTGCTTGGCTATGATCAAAGGCATTCAGTCTTCTGGAAAAGTTAGTATGTTAAGAGCCCCTCCCGATTCTGTAATCTCTGTGGGCGCAGTGCAAGGAGCACTTCGTTCTCGGTGTTTACACTGAGGAAAGGACAAAAAATAAAGATATAAGTGTTTTATAGTGGAGTCTAAAGTAATTTATAAACTTTTCTTTTTTCATCGAGATCTTTGAAATTTTTTGTCAGTACCTATTTTCTTTTGCTGTTTTTCTTTTTTCAGTTTACCCTAATATTTTAGTTCTCTGATTACTAGTCACTTCCAAACCGGGAAATTGGGGAAAGTGGTAGAATGAAGAAGTTGTTCATTGTATTTGTCTTGTGTCATTTATTTTTCTGTCCTGTAGTTTTCCCAAGGAGTAGTTGCATAAGCAATTTTAATAGGGTCTCTAATGCGGAGTGTTTCTTAAAGATCTGTATATCATTAAGTGGTTGTGATGATGGCCATAAGGAACTCAGAGTAAATGTAAAAGACTAAAAAGATGCCTGCCCGGCAAATGGAAAATTTTTAACAGCCATGGCTGGAAAACACATCCAGTGAATTCTAGAAACCTTGATTTATGTTTTTCTTAAGAATGAATTAGGAAAATAATTGCTAATCACTCTTTTTCTTTCATATTACATTTTTTTATTATTACTGTCATTGTTTTAGTGCCCCTGTGTCTCTTGGCTAAGCCATAGCAAGAATTTATTATTGGTTCTTCTTTCTGCCTTTAATCCACCTCTACTATTTTTTTTCCCAAAGCATAGATCTGATTTTATATCTTTACAGGCTGATATATTACCACTCGCCATCATACATTAATAGAAACGGAGTTAATAGTGGTAGTAATAATAAATGATGATGGTGAAATGACTCTGACAATGATCAGAGCAAGAACGATAACAGATGTCGGTATTTATTGAATGTTTTTTTCTGTAGGCACTGATAGGTACTTTATTTACCTTATCCTATTTAAGTCTAAAGAAAACTCGGAGAAGTAATTGCTACCTCCAGGTGTACTTTACAGAAATAAAACAGTTAGGTAACTTGCTCAAGTGTCATGGCTAGTAAGTAATTGCTAGTATCTGGAGTCAAAATAAGCTTTGTCTACAGCGCAGGTGGCAAACACGAGGCCTGCGGGCTGAGTCCCACCCTCCATCTTGTTTTATTCGGCCAGCACCTTGTTTCTGCCCAGCAATAGCGCTGAGCTCCTTGCCCCTGGTTAAGGAGTAGTTACACTTATACAGTCCTAAAGTCACGTTCGGCCCTTTGAAGGCCACCGCGAGGCTGATATGGCCCCTGGTTGAAAAGAGTTTGACACCCTGGTCTACATCTAGAGCCTATGTTACTTAATTGCAACACTATAATGTCTCTCACTGTCATGTTTTTTTCTCACCATATAGCTAACTCTTTTATGTCAGAAGTCTTTGTAATTCATCCTTGCTTCCTGTTACTCCATCTTCAATTAAAAATGTTTGATGACTTTTTTAATTTGTAAATCACAGCTGATTCTACATTTCCTTTCTGCTGGAACTTTGACAGTATTTTTCCTTTGAAGAAATGAATCTGGTAGATAACACATCTGAATATCTTTTAGTCTTTTCTGAATGTTAATGTGTTTGTATGCGCAAATTAAGTTCAGTTAACTGATTCAGTTGGTCTTCTAACATTCTGAGACACATTACATCATATTAAAAATAAAGGAGTATACTCTCAAGTCACATCTAACCACATTTACATGCTTCCTAAGGGAATGCCATTCGGTAGTGAGGGAAGCGTGTGGTCAGCCAAACCAGTCCAAACGTCTTTGTGCTCCAGTCTTATTGCCGTACTTTGTTTCTTCTTAATCTTCATGTGTCTTATCATTATTTAAAGGAGTATTCATCCTTTTCTTGTCACAGAGGTTTGCAGTTGTTTTTCTGATGTCATATAACGTTAGAAGAATGTAATACAACTTATATGCTACATACAATTTATTACTTCAGTGAGAAATTTCAGTGGCTTTTGGGAAGCATGTGAAGAAAGAGTTCAGTAGGCACAGATGAGGAGAAAGCAGCAACTAATGTGAAAATCTACATTGTCATAATTCCTCGATTTGAAACAATGAGTTAAATATAACAGGAAAATGTTTATTAAGAATAAATATAAAGCCCTGTGTTTGCCAAACCAAAGCACCTCCAAAAAGGTAATCGCACAACCACAGTATAGAGAAATATGATTTAAGGTAAGATGGTAGTGTACGAAAAAGCTCTTAGAGAGTTTAGCATTTAAAGGAGAAAATGAGTCAACTTGTGTTATGCTTTGCAAACACACAGGCACAAGCACACCTCTGAGGGCTAATTGGGAAGTTCGTGCATTAACACAGGAGTGTGAGAGTGTCGGTCGCCTTTGGGCCCGGAGGCGTACCTCAGCTGAACCCTGATTGCAATACTGGATTTTACTGAAATCTTTATTTTCCCCTTTATTTTGGAGAAGAGAAATTTCATCCCTGTGGTCACCATCTTCAAACAGTTGAATAAAAGGAAGAAGAAGGCTTACTTTATGTGGCTAAAGAGAACAGAACTGTGGTCAAATAGTTGGGGATTGCAGCGAGTGGTGGAGTGTTGGTAACTCTTCAAAGAGAGGAAGGCATTTTAGGAAGCGAGCCTGGTAAGGGGTGACACTTGTCCTCTCAGTGCGAGTGAGCTCAGCATTATTGGAGGGGAGCACACAGAGCTTGCATGGCCCTTCTGTCACGGCCTCTGTTAAGGGGATGCCTGCCCCAAGATGAGGGATGCAAATGAGGAGCTCTAAGTTTCTTCTACCTCTAAGGTGATAATGTTTTTCTGCTAGTCTTGCTTTGCCATTATTCCTACTACTATGCTAAGGACTTTGTCTATATTAGCTGGTTTGAATCTTTGTATCAGCCAGATGATTCGCATGGTTTTATCTTCATTTTCCTGCATTGTTAACAAGCTTAGGGGGAAGAAGTAATTGTTCAGAATTGAACAACTGATAAATAACAGAGCTAGAACTAGACTAAGTCCTCAAAGGGAATAACTTTATGAAGGTA
The DNA here is from genome assembly GCA_004027735.1 of Carollia perspicillata. NCBI lineage: Eukaryota > Metazoa > Chordata > Mammalia > Chiroptera > Phyllostomidae > Carollia > Carollia perspicillata. The sequence continues at coordinate 47,331 of PVKM010000958.1, forward strand.
TATTTAGAGTAAGCAGTATAACTTTAAGAAAAAAAGCAACAAAATGATTTCATATGTTTTCTGTTCTTCAGTGGTTGAGTAGAATGAAAATACGTTTTGGTTGATGATCTCTTACTAAAAGGCGTTTCAATTGTCCAGGCCCGGTGGGTCTTAAAGTTAGCCAGAGAAACATATTTCATTGTTTTATTTCCCAGTTCTTAAAGGTGTATATTTTCTGAACAATGTAGTCATTCATCAGCGTATTTAGTACACATATTAAATTGAGTACCTACTGTGTGCCAGGCACTGACCTTCTTCTGGGGATGCAGCAATGAATGAGGCAGACAAGCATGCCTGCGCTCACAGAATGTCGGTTCTTGTGACAGAGGACGACAATAAACAAAGCTGTAAAATAATTTTATTTAGCAGTGCATAAAATAGAGTGCAGTAAGGAGAAATTATAGCATTTTACATATAGTCAGGTAGATTAACTATTTTAAAAAGCAATCTACAACTATTTTGATATGAGATTAAACCCATATGATTAAATATAAAGAATTTGAGCTAAAAAAATATATTCACCTCTGTAAAGAGCTGACTTAAAATTCATCTTAAATCTCCGAATGTTTTTTGGGGGCACTTATTTTATTGATTTTGTATTAAGTATTGGGGTGACGTTGGTTCACAGGGTCATATAGGTTTCAAGTGTACATTTCTATGGTACACGCTCCGTACGTTTTATTGCGTGCCCACCGGCCACAAGCAAGTCATCTTCCATCACCATATACTTGGCCCCCTTTGCCCGTCACTGCTCTCCCAACCCCTTTCCCTCTGGTAACCACCATATTCCCGTCTGTGTCTGTGAGTTTCAGTTTTATATCCCACATGTGAGTGAAGTCACATGGTTCGTAGCATTTTCTGACTGATTTATTTCACTTAGCATAATATTCTTAAGGTCCATCCAATGTAGTATTTCATCATTTCTTATGGCTGAGCAGTATTCCATAGTGTATATGTACCACATCTTATTCCACTCATCTAGGAATGGACACTCATTGTCTCCATGTCTTGGGGAATTTAATACTTAACTTTTTTGATTTTTTTTTACCTGCTCACAGAAGAATAAAATAAGGATGTGACCCACTTAATACTACTTAAGTATTTAAAATTTTGGCTGTTATTTTTCTCCATGTTACATTAAATATACAATTTTCTTTTTCCTTTTTAGGAAGCTATGCTAGAGTCTTCATTGAATTCAGATCAGTGCCTTTAAGAACTCAAATACTTGTTGAATTAATAAGTGACTCTGATAATATAATTGGTACATAATTTTAAAAATACTGCACAAAAAGGATGAGTTTATTATTAAGTGAATGTATGCAGAAAGGAAAACTTAACTTTCTATAAATTCTATACAATATTTTTGAGTGTCTACTATATGTCAGGAACTGGTAGATATCCAGAGATGAATAGGCCACAGTTTTGTCCTCATGGAACCCATGATGTAATGGCTGAGGCAGGTAATCATAGCAGAGTACGTGCAGGCATAGAGGCATGTGAAGAATGCTTGGTAGCATAGAGGTAGTCACTGCAATTAACATGGACTTGGGAGGAGTTTACATAGAGGGGCTAACCTTTGGGCTAGAGCATCAATTTCAACCTTTTTCATCTCATGGCACACATAAACTAATTACTAAAATTCTGTGACATACCAAAAATATATTTTTTGCCAATCTGACAAAAAATAGGTACAATTTCGATTCATTCACATTGGACAGCTATTGTGTTGGCTGTTGTCTTTTTTTTCTTTAATTTGACAATCCAAGGAAAAAAGGTCAGTGTCCCTCACTAAATAGTCAGATACAGCATATTTAAAAAATTTGTATGGCACACTGGTTGAAAATCACTGGGCTGGAATATGTGTTTGAGGAGGAGCATACCAGAAAGTTCAGAGAAGACCCTGGGTGCGTGGGAAGCAGCATGCAGAAAGCCCAAAGATGGCTGAGTCCCCTGCTTTCACTTTTACATACACCTTGTGCTGCCTTGGGAGATGAAACTTGTAAGGTGCCTTCAGATATTAGAGTGCCTACTGGGCACTGTCAGACCAATAGTCCGCTACTTAACCAAAAATGTAGAACCTTTGAGGATCTTTAGCAGTTTGTTGCCACCATCAGATCTTTAGTTCAAACAGATCATTCTGGTAGTAGTGTGGATGATGGATTTCAGGGATGAAGGGGGAGCTGACCAGGAGAATCTGGAGATGAGGTGATCAGAAAGCTATTGTAATAGCGACACATCACTGAGGATGGAGACAGAGAGACAGATGTGAGATTTCTGTGGGAGAATCAGTAGGACTGGTTGATGAGTTGGTTATGGGACGTGTGAGAGGACATATTAAGGATATGATCCACCTGGGCAAACAAAATTAAAGGAAGTGTCATTAAGGAAGTGGAATTAATTGAAATAAGTCATTTATAAGGTAGCAAATTTCAGTTGTTTTTTTTAAAAGATATATTGTTTTGCAAAAAATGAATTCTTGCTCCTGGCTAGCCTCAAAGTTTGTGAAGGAGAACCATAAAAAGAATAGCTTTAGTTAAAGTGAGATCAAGCCTACTTAAGTAGACATGTAGTAGAGTGACAGATTTAAAGGATGTTGAAAGTACCCAAGAAGAATAATAAAAAGTGCTCCATCTGAAGGCTTTCTGATGAAAGCAATGTGGGTGATTTGAAGTAATCAAAGAATTAAACAAGTTTGAAATGATTGAAAAATTATACTTTATTATAACTAAATTAAAATATAGCTATTTTAATTAATTAAATATTCAAATTTTAATTAAATATTTAATTTTAATTAAATATTAATTTTCAAGTATGTTGATATTTTATTCATAATAACTTTTTCTTAGAGTGTTCCACATGCATTTAAATAGAAGCACAATAAATGCAATTAATTGTAATAAAAATAATTAAAAGTAATTAAAAAATAAAAATAAATGCAATTAAATAACAGTGGATAGAACTATAGAAGTGCAAATTACAATGTTGACTTATATCTTGTTTGTCTATAGTAATTACTGGATTTATTATCACTTACCTGCCCCAAGCCATCCTCTTCTATGACAGTTTCTCCATTCTTCCCACCCTCTCCATCCCTTCCTTCCACAGATGCATACCTCCGGAACACATTCCTGTGTGCCGACAGCTGTATTAGGTGTTTGGGATATGGTCGTGAGCAGGAGAGAAAAGGCTCCTGCCCTGAGAGGGCTAATATTCCAGGAGGGGAGACTGGAAATTAACACTCAAATACATTAAAAAAACATAATTTCAACAATGCCTAGTGCTGTCAAAAAAAATAATGTCATGGAGGGTTCATGGGGCATGGGGGAAGGCAGTTAGGGATATTGATGGAAAAAAGCATAGCCTTATTTTGGTTGGTGTGGAGAGACTTCCTGGAAAAGATAAAGATGAGACATAAATAGGGAGAAAGGTCCCGAACAGATGAGGGAGGTAAGTGCAAACCTGCTCTCACCCTGAAGCTGAAGGGCTTGGTCTGTGGGGGCGTAACTAGGGCCCAGGGGTCTAGAGCTCGGCTGGGACCGGGAGAGTGGTGGGCCGGGTAGGTAGGGCCCTGCTGTAAGGCTTCGCAGGTGGGAGGGAGGAACCGGGATTTTATCCCAACTGTATTCTAAATACAGTATGTGAAGCAGGGAGTGAGCTAATTCAGGTGATCTCTGGTTAGCCTGCAAATTACTTAGGAAACTATTACAAATAGTGCGGGACTACTGACCCTTTGACTTCAGTCACTGGGTGGATGGTGGGCCATTTGCCGAGGTGAGATGAGCGGAGACAGCTCTGGGGTAAACTCAGAAGTTCCCTTCTGGACCTGAAAAGTTTCGGAGACCTAACAGGCTCCACATGGAGACGGCCAGGAGTCAGTAAAGGTCCGGTTAACAATTTCTCTATGAAAAACATTTGCTTTATTTTAATGGTGAAAACTGCTGAAGCAGAGAAGTCAAACCTTATACAGTTATTCGGTTGTGTGTTGAAGGTTTGTAGGAAACTTAACAGGGACCACTCAATCCCAGAAGCTATAAGGAATCATAATGAAGGTTTGGTCAATGGGAAATAAAGGACTATTTTTTTCCTACCTTACATCATTAAATCAAAACTAGTGAGCCATTCTAAGATGGCTATACAGGTTATCAATTATTTTATTAACCATATAAAAACAGTAACTCAAAGTATAGAATAGAACAATCTAAACTATAAAAAATATAGTTGTTAGTCTCACTTATTTTTTTTTCTCTTTTCCTTTGCAGGTCATGTATTTTAGTTCTCTGTTCCCGTATGTGGTACTTATATGCTTCCTAATTAGAGCACTCCTTTTAAATGGTTCAATTGATGGCATCCGTCACATGTTTACCCCTAAGGTGCGTACAGTATTTCTGTATGACTTTTAATCATAAAGCATTATGTTTGTCGTTAAAATGTTCTCACAGTTCAAATTAAGGGATAATTGTTCCAGCGTTTATACACTAGACTTTTAAACTATAGCTGTTATGTTATCTAGCCTAGATAAACCAGAGATTTTATATATCTATTATTATATTCATCTCCAATTTTAAATGTCCCATTTTAGTTCTAGATTAAGGCTACACTATTTAACTTCAAAAATTCCCCTTTTATATTAAATTAATTTCCAATTTTTGCACTTGCAAGTTTTAGAACTTTCAGTCTTGACTCTTCTTTCTCCTCTATTTCAATGGTTCTTAACATTTTGTGTCATGGACTCCTTAACAAAAAATAGAATCTTCTTACCAGAAAAAACATAATGAACACACTAGTTTACTTAGAGTCTCAGGAACTGGACTAAAGTCCATGGCCCATCTCAGAGAAAACCTATCTTTTCTTGTTTTATTTTGAGATTTTGTACCTTCTAGAATGATATTTCCATGGTGATTTTGGAAGCTCCATAACTTTTATAACTACATGTACTTTTCAGGAAAATTCTCATTTGGTTTCATAAAAGGCTTAGAACTTATGCTCTGTCATTCAATTTAGAGGTGAACTCAATGTTGGGTACACTGAAACCAATTAATCAATCCTTGTGGACCTGTTATACTAAGTTGACAGTAAACAAAACCAAGTTTTGAGGCATATATTAACTTGCTTATTCGTTGAACTGAAGTTACACCTCACTATTACTTCGCTAACACTGAGTTATAAAAACACAATTTCAAAGAATGATCATGGCATGAGATGTGGGCAGAAGATACGAACTAGCTCTCCAAGAATTCTTTGTCCTTCCTAGCGGCTGCCTTGACACTGCGTAAAAGAGGTTGTGTTCTTCAGGAGTCTGGTTCCAGCTTGGTGTGCATTCTCCAGTAGCAAAAATACTGACATTGGTATCTGGTGTACTTGACTAGTTCAAAAGTCCTGTTTAACATTCGGCGTTGTCGGAACACTTCAGTGAATAACTAGTTACGATTCATGATAATATATAATATAAATCATCTGCAAGTGAGGCATACTTAGTGACCAAATTTATTTTTGTTTGTAATATTGAAAAAGACATGTGTTCTGTGTTTGAAACAACTAGCTTTGGTGTGAATTTCTGGCATGTCACCTTTTCCTAAATTGACAGTTGTTTGAGACATAATTCTAAATATTTGATTAAATAGATATTTTACAATTTAAACTTTTTGCTATGACACTTTTACATGGCCCCTACATTAAAAATTGCAGCATAATTAACATTTTATCTATTTTTTATTTTTATTTATTTAAAAGATTTCATTTATTTATTTTTAGAGAGAGGGGAAGGGAAGGAGAAAGAGGGAGAGAAACATCAACATGTGGTTGCATCTCACACACCTCCTACTGGGGACCTAGTCCGCAACCCAGGCATGTGCCCTGCCTGGGAATTGAACCTGCAGCCTTTTGATTTGCAGGCCCATGCTCAATCCAGTGAACTGCACCAGCCAGGGATAATTAACATTTTAAATTAGGAATAGGGTCACTATTAAAATATAGTTAATTCTTTCTTCAGCTCATGTGATAGTAAATATAATAACAATAAGAAGTTTTTAATTACTTTGAATTTACATTATTTGTATAAGGGAGAAAGTACCTAAACACAGAAAATACCACCCAAACCTTGAATGGAAAGGATTCCTTCCGCTGTTGGAAGTACAGCGGTCTGAATAATATCCTCAGTAAATGGGTGCTTTCTGCCATCTAGTGGCTAATGTAGAGATAGACAGTTGATTGTACAGAATAATAAGCAGTGGTCAATAAAGAATATGCATGTTTTAGTTAATTGTACATAAATTATAAATATAATCATGTTTAATAAAAAATTATACATTTAAATAATAGTAACTAATATTAATTGAACAATAAATCCTAATGTTTGAGAGAACCAGGGATTTTGCAGTCTATCTGTTCGCATTTCAGCTCCACCCCAGAAATGCTCTGTAACCTTAGGTGGGTTACTTAACCTTTCTAAGATTTAAGTAATAGTGCAACTATTTCATGGATTGTGAAGATTAAATTGGATAATGTATATAAAGTGCTTATCAATGTGCGTGCCGCTGTGGTCCACATATGTTAGCAATTTTTGAGCACTTAGAGTGGTGGGCAATATAGTTAAGTCATATGTCTTATTACTTCCATCAATGAGTCGAGGAAGCGAAAGCTGAGAGGGGGCAGGCCGCTTGCTCTAGGTTGCACTGTTTTTATTTAGGTTATTAAGTAACAGAAAGAATCAGGATCTGAAACTGTTCTTACCTATGTTGCACATTGCTCTCAGTAAAGGCACTGTGATCATTGCCTAAGAAGAAAAGCAGAGCTACTTGAAATTTACGTTCAGCACAGATTCAGAGCTTTAGAGATTTGGATCTGAAAGGGCCTTAGAGATGATATACCCTTCTAGTTGCGTTTCTCTAATTTTCAAAGAAAAGGCTTTCAAAAAGCTTCTTTGAATGAATGAATAATGTATAAATAAATAATACATATATGAATAGGCAAAGCACAAGTAGTTTAACTTTACCATGCTTATAATTATTATCTACTTTGGCTGTTAGACTTCTGCCAGAAAACACAAAACATAGAGTATTAGTTAAGTAATTATTAAACTTTTATTGCTAATTGATTTATTTTGCTTTGGATGTAAATAGTAATAATTGAAGATAATTTCTCTTTTAAATAGTCCTTTGATGATTTGTCTTAAAGGTATTTTAAAATCCTCATAGGTAGAAAATTTCCATGCAAGTAAAATGTCCATCTAAAAGCTTGATAGTCTGTAGTATTTCTCATTCATATGCCTCGTTTCTCTTTCAAACAAAAAATTTGCTTCTACTTGAAAACAGATTATCACCCTGATTTAAATAACCTTTAAGTGCATAAAGGTTATTATGATATATTTAAGCAATACAACTCATTCCATGTAGATTATTCTGACATGTTATTTTGCAGCTGACTTCTATTATGTTTAATTTTAAACAGCTTGAAATGATGCTGGATGCCAAGGTCTGGAGAGAAGCTGCTACTCAGGTGTTCTTTGCCTTAGGTCTGGGGTTTGGTGGCGTCATTGCCTTTTCAAGCTACAATAAAAGAGACAACAACTGCCACTTCGATGCTGTGCTGGTGTCCTTCATCAATTTTTTTACTTCTGTCTTGGCAACATTGGTGGTATTTGCAGTTCTGGGCTTCAAAGCAAATGTCATAAGTGAGAAATGCATTGCAGAGTATGTATATTAATTTCCTTTAGTTTTTAAAAAATATTTCATTTATTTATTTTTAGACAGAGGGGAAGGGAGGGAGAAAGAGAGGGAGAGAAACATCAGTGTGCGGTTGTGTCTTGTGCACCCCATACTGGGGACCTGGCCTGCAACCCAGGCATGTGCCCTGACTGGAGATAGAACCAGTGACCCTTTCTTTTGCAGGCTGGTGCTCAATCCACTGAGCCACACCAGCCAGGACAATTTCCTTTAGTTTTTGATGGCATAATTATAGTAAAAATATACTCTCCCCCAAGATCTTGTTCATTAACACATTGTTCTATTTTTTAGAAATTTGAAAATGATTGTAACATTTTTGAAAATGGGCAACATTAGTCAGGATATTATTCCCCATCACATCAACTTATCAGCTGTTACTGTAGAAGATTATCACTTAGTTTATGACATCATTCAAAAAGTGAAAGAAGAAGAGTTTCCTGCTCTTCACCTCAATTCCTGTCAAATTGAAGATGAACTAAATAAAGTGAGTAGGCTGTGTTTAAGCAATAACATAAGTGTCATTCACTTAAAATATGCATTCTAAAAAAACTTAGTTTTTTAGGAAAATGATGTCTAAAATGCCTGTTGTGTTCTTTTAAAATTCACATTATTTCATAGAACAACTTTCTTAAATCATAAAGGTTTCCTTTACTTTAAAAAACAATTTCATTGATTTGTTCACAGTAATTTAAAATATGAATATAAATTAAGTGATTTCCATCATGTAACATGAAATGAGTCCAAAAATTGTATTGTGGTTATCACTTACATATTGCATGATTATTATTTTTTATTTTTTAAATATTTTATTTGTTTATTTTTAGAAAGAGGGAAAGGGAAGGAGAAAGAGTGGGAGAGAAACATTAATGTGCGGTTGCCTCTCATATGTCCCCTACTAGGGACCTGGCCTGCAACCCAGGCATGTGCCCTGACTGGGAATCGAACCAGTGACCCTTTGCTTCACAGGCCCATGCTCAATCCACTGAGCTACACCAGCCAGGGCTGCATGATTATTTTAACACGACAATGATATTTGGCCATTTTAAATATCGTGTGAAACAAATTATGGTTAAGTTCTTTTTCTTAGCCAGTGAAATATATTTTAATAAACATAAAATAGGTGAATATCAATAAATATTCTTGTACAGCTTGTCACCTTCTCCCTAAATTGCCAAAAAATAAAATATAATAGAAATTAGTCATTAACTGCTTGCTTTAAAATACCTAACTATACTTGAGACTAACCATGAAGAAATTATGGGTAAAGCCATCATTAATATAAAAATCTTGAATTCTGTAAGAAAAGACAATTACTATCTTACCTTTAAAATTTGAAAAAAAATTTAGTCTATCTGTTCTTTATGAGATAATACAATCAACTCAAAGTTAGTTGAAAGGCACAGTTTCTTAGGGGGCCATGTGATTTCTGCATGTTTATTTCCAGTCACCCCAGTCACTATTTTCAGAGTTCTTTGTAGCAGAGGTACATAGCCAACATTTAATATTGCTCTGTGCTCATGTTGCTATTTGTATATTTCATAGGCTGTTCAGGGAACTGGGTTGGCTTTTATTGCCTTTACAGAGGCGATGACACATTTCCCTGCCTCTCCCTTCTGGTCGGTGATGTTTTTCCTTATGCTGGTAAATCTTGGGCTCGGCAGCATGTTTGGAACCATCGAAGGGATCATCACGCCTATTGTGGACACTTTCAAAGCGAGGAAAGAAATTCTTACAGGTGAGTTTTTATGTATTTGACTTTTCATTGACTGATACAGGCCATTTTACTCTTGGTGAGGGGTCAGAAGTAGACATAGGAAAGTGTTCTATTTTGGGTTTTATTCATGTGTGTTAATATATGTTGCTCTTATTTGTTATTTTATGTAATAGTTTTATAGTCCAAATGATAAATTTCGTATAGATTATATTAATTATTAGTGATTATTTATTATATTGCTCTTTATAGTGATGTCATCATGAATTACTGGCACTAAATAAAGTCATAGAATGTTCATGTATAGATTTATATGCAAGTCAAGTAATTAATTATAACAAGGTAGTTCAGATCTGAAATTCCTTTTCCAGAAAGTGCATAGCTGAAATGGATAAATGTAAACTTACTTTTTATATAAAAATAGCAATTGTGGTCCACTAGTGGTTTCTTTTCTCTAGGTAGAAAAGAAAATAAAACAATTTATCAGTACTGATGCTTATTAGTAAATTCAATCTGCAAGCACTTATTAAAGTACCAGTTTTGTACTGCATTTGAGGAACATAAAAATGTAGGAGAAATTAATAGAGATAAAGGGGAGCCTCAACTCAAAAACTAATAGTACTGATAATCAAAATCAAGTTGGGTAGATAAAAGAGTTGTATCATGTAACATATTGATAGATAGCGTAGTAGAGGCTTTACATATTATACGAATTGAGAAGAAACGAAGATCATCTAAACATATTATTTAACTGATGTTAAAAGAGAGGGAAGTTGAATTGGAAAAGGGAAGGGTCTTCTCAGAGGTCAGAGGATAGCAAGTAAATAGAGATAAAGAGAGCAGTAAGGAAGCCCTCTAGACAGAGTGCAGGAGCAGTGTTGGTAAGTGATGCAAAAATAAATTGGGAAAAACAATATGTAGGTGATCTTGAATGCGGGCCAGTAGTGCACAAGCTCCCAGAGGCTCTGTTTTTCGTTCTGAAAGATTCAGTAATAATTTATATGTAAATAACTCTCACACAGAGAGACTTTTGTCACTTACTGCTCTGAGAAGTATGTGTGTATGTAAAACAATTTCAGCAGTTTGTTAAATATTGAGGCTAAATGTCCTCAGCTCAGGTGAACATCAGTGAGAAACTTCTTCCTCTTAGTCTCTCCTCCAGTTTCTGTTTCCCTTAAGGCTGTCAATATCCTGCTGGATGTGCAGGCTAAATAGCAGTCATTCTTGCTGCCTTCCTCATCTTTGTCCCACATGCAAATTCCCCTCAGGTAAGGCTTGCAAAATTAAGGGAAAAGCAACAGTACAGAGAGAAGAAAACACAGGTAGTGCTTGCTGTCTCCCACTGGAAGACCTATTTGGTAAGAGCAAAGGGGAATTACTGCATTTTTCAGACTATAAGATGCACCTTTCCCCCCCCTCCAAATTTGAGAGGAATAATGGAATAATGGTTGTTAATGTTTCTGTTGAGTTCTGTTTACATTTACATTAGTGAAATATTATGTTATGTATGTTATTAAATATTTTATCACATTTTTTGCTTCAAATTTTTTTTCCAATTTTCCTCCTCTAAAATCTAGGTGTGTCTTATGGTCTGAAAAATATGGTACTCTCTTCCCCCATTACCTGTCTTTGGGATCAAACCTATATTTCAAGCTACAGTTTACCCTGATGAAATGTGCTTCCAACAACCTTGTCAGAACTGTTTTTGCCTTTTTTGATGGTACGGTAGGACTAGCTAAGTGAATTACTCGTTATCTTTTCCTCTCACATCTCTACTAAAACTCTTCTGTCCATGACACCTAGAACATACTTCCTTCATATTCGCCTTATACTGTGGTATAAGTAGAAGACAGTGGAAGTGACACAGGTTATGGTTCATAGTCCAGTTCTGCTACCTTTATCCTGAGACTTTAATTAAGTACAATATATTGTGAGAAGCATTTAGATATTTCAGTGTGTGATAGACTCCAAGTGTAGTGCACCTTACTTTTCCTTTTCTACATATATATTTATCCATTTATGTGTAATGTAACTTATAACACTAGCATAGTGCTTAAGAGATGGAGGTAATGGGTTAATTTGACTCATACTTATTGAGAGTGTTAGGGAAACACTATCTTCAAACCCAGGGATATCTGTATTCTCCCTCATTTTGCCTTTATTCACCTCTAATAAAAGGTGCTTGAGGACTAGAACACAGTCATCTTTTATTTTTGAGGGCTTCTCTACTAATGTGCATGAGAGAATAAATTGCCGAATGAAACTGTGAGGATATTATAGGGATCCTGCTGCAGAAACTCCTTTTAGATGGCTCTTCTTAGTTACTCGCATAATGAGATCGTCCAACCCTGTTAGAGTCATATCCCAACTACCCTTTTCAGGCAAAGTCCAGCTAAAGATTTGGGTTGGTGCTCAGGAGGGGTCGGATCAGGTTTTTTCAGTTATGCCTTAAAAATAACCATATTTCAATCTAATGTAAAAATGTACATTTTATCACAATCTTCTTATAAGCTGCATTACTTTCATTATTAATACAAAATTCAATATAGCTTCCCAAACCATAAAATATTATTAAAGGTAGAAATGATCTGTGAACATTTGCTGCCTGAAAAGGTCACTTTGCTGTTAATAAAGAGAAGGACATGAGATTTATACTTTTTAAATCTTCTCCGTTTTGCTTCATTTATTAATTGGGCTTGGTAAGTAAGTTTGCACGGACTATGGGAGATGAGCTGAGTTAATGTTTTACAATGAATGCATTTAAAATCTGGGCTAAATCCAAGTTTACTAACTCCCAATATGTCATACTCTACAGTATCACACTCTGTAGTATCATACTCTGTGGTATCAGGATCCCTATTGATGTCGTTGACAAGTTATAAAAGTGAAAATAAAATTAGTTTGAATATAATAATTTATAATATAGTTTTAAATACTTGACTCTGAATAAGGGTTTAATTTTTCATTTATTCCTTTTATCCAGTTATCTGTTGTCTTCTGGCATTTTGTATTGGCCTGATATTTGTGCAACGCTCTGGAAATTACTTTGTTACTATGTTTGATGATTATTCTGCTACACTGCCTCTTCTAATTGTAGTCATTTTGGAGAATATTGCTGTATCCTTTGTCTATGGCATAGATAAGTAAGTTTATTTTCATCTATATTTTGGAAACACCAGTTGTCATTATCTGTTGATATTTCATTTAGAAGAGGAAGGAAATGGCTATAAAATCAAATCTTTTGAGGGCTCTTCTCTATTCAACAAATTTTAATGAAGTATAGTCTCCTATTAGGAAGTCAGATAAAATTGTGTAGATGGCAATACAGATTAGGATTCTGGAGCTTTGATTTAATTCTGGTTATCAAATAGTAGCTTCCAAGATTTATTGAGTATTGGCTATGTTCCATGGACCTTGTCGTTCTGAGTTATGATTTCTACCTACATTCCCTAGATGAGAAAACTCAGGCTCAGTGAGACACCAAGTGACTTGCTCACTTGCACAGAGGCAGACCTGGAATCCGTAGCCATCTCCACTTAACTCCAAGCCCTATTATCCTAATTATTTTTCTAACCTGTTTTATTAGAGAAATTTTATTCTTTGTGCTACATAATGCCTTATGTAACAGGCCAGTTTTGGGAAACTATATATCTTGCTCGAAGATATATATGTCATTTTCTCTGCACAGACTTTATATTTATATTGAGTGATTGCTTGACTTCACTGGGTGCCATAAACCTCTGAATTATATACCTGCTTGATGTGAAAAGTATATATACTTGCTGTGAGATGAAGCATTAGAGTAATCTCAGAAGAAAAAAGTCCCTGGAGCCCTTGTCCAATATTTTTTAAAGTTGTTGTCTTCAGTGAACATCTATGGACTAAGGCAATAAGATTATCAGTCTTATTAGGGTCTATGTAAAGTGGGAACGAGTGTGTTGAATGAAGACAGCACTCCTCTTAAACAATACACAGACAACATCATTGGTATTGAGTGAACTTTGTGACAAAGCTTAGAGAAGGTTTTTATTACTGTCAAAATCTCCTGGTAAAGAAGTATAGGGGGACTTCTATTTCATAATCATATATTAGATAGCAATAGTAGCAATGGCTGTCTGACGTGCGTTAATTCTTAATCCTCTTAAAAGCACTCTGTGGTAACTGATAGCACCCACGTCACACATGGATAGTTGGCATACTTATACAGGAGGACTTAATATGCTAGCTGTAGAGCCAGGACTGGAATTTAGACTTTAATTTCAAAACCCGCCATCTCTACACTCTGTCAGCCTACCCCCATGTTCTAACTTGCAATATATTGGAATTTGATAATATATTGCAAATACTGTTCTCATGGAGTACAAAGTCATCAATAGGAGGAGACAATTACTTCACTAATTGGCTTAATAGGGCTTTTGCTAAATGAAAATTACAGTATGTAATCAACTGGTTCCTTTTTACTTTATTTATGTTCTTACTTTATGTCATCTTCCAATATGACTTTTGATTCTGTATAAAATGTCATGTGATGTCCTGTCTAATCTCCTGTCAAATCAGTGATCTGATGTACGTTTATAAGGTATTGCATAAATCAGAGAAATAATTACTTTCTTTTTATTTAGGTTTATGGAAGACCTAAGAGATATGCTGGGCTTTGCTCCCAGCAGATATTACTATTATATGTGGAAATATATTTCTCCTCTCATGCTCTTATCACTGCTAATAGCTAGTGTTGTGAATATGGGAGTAAGTCCTCCTGGCTATAATGCGTGGATTGAAGATAAGGTAAAATATAAGATAAGGAAGTTTCTGTTTTTTGCTTTTTTCACAGTGTATTTTGATGTTTAGTGACTTCACAGTGTATTTTGATGTTTAGTGAATGCTTTTATGTAGGGGTCTTAAGATTTATGTTTTGTTTTGGTCCTAAACACGTATGATAGTTTTATACATTGTAAATTTTTAAAATACATGTGAAGTACTAACTTGGTTCTAATTAAAGTAGCTTTATTCATGTCACCATAGATGAACCAGTAATTATTTAGACTTTAACTAGAAAATATCTTGCTTAAACCACCAGAAATGTTTTTCTATATAAATTTATTAAATTATATCCCAGATACTATATAATAATGAAAATGTGCATTAGCCATATAGACATAATTTAAGTAACTATTGAAGTTTTGTTATAACTATTTGATATTAGCAATGAGTATTTCAATTCTGTTGTCAAACTGCATTACCCAAATAATAATGCAACTATAAGGTATAAATGAGCTGTTGTAAAATTTTTCAGAGGTACCTCTGACTTTAATTCTATGGGCAATAATTCCATATAATAGCAACTAAATTCATGACTGGGGCGTAAACAAGTTTGTTATCTTTTACCAAAACCCTTGGGCCCAGAAATGCTTCAAGATTTAGATTTTAGAAAGTTAGCGTGGCATATGTGACAGGTATCTATTGCTCAAGAACAAACTACCCCAAAACGTCATGACTGAAAGCAGTGCTTGTTAGTATTTCTTGGGTGCTATGGGAGCGCTGGGCGATTCTTTTGAGTTTTGCCTGCACTAACCCAAGTAGTTGATTAAACTTGGAGAGCCAGTGTCTCTATAATTTTCCATTCTTGGCTTCTTCCAACCAATATGGACTCAGGACAGCATTCTATGAAACAAGCAGAAATTGCAAGGCCTTTCAGGCCTAGCCTTCAAGATGCTTAAAGTCACATCCACATCATTCCACTGGACACAGCAAGTCACAAGGCCAGCGCGGGTTCTTTGTTTCCAAACCTGAGACAAATAGAATATTTTCCCCATACTTGAAGGGAAAAATAGATTATTAATCCATATTTATGTCTTTAACAGGCATCTGAGGAATTTCTGAGATACCCAACATGGGGAATGGTTGTCTGTATCTCTCTGATGGTCCTGGCCATACTCCCCGTCCCGGTCGTCTACATCATTCGTCGCTGCAACCTTATAGACGATAGCTCCGGTAATTTAGCTTCCGTGACCTATAAGAAAGGAAGGGTCCTAAAGGAGTCGGTGAACCTAGAGGGAGATGATGCAAGCCTCATTCATGGAAAGATACCAAGTGAGATGTCATCTCCAAATTTTGGTAAAAATATTTATCGGAAACAGAGCGGATCACCGACTCTGGATACTGCTCCCAATGGACGATATGGAATAGGGTATTTGATGGCAGACATGCCAGATATGCCAGAATCTGACTTGTAGCTGGGGGGAGAAATCAGTGGTTTTGTTTAGTTCATTTCTGTCAGAGAACATTGGCTCCACGAAGAGAAGCACTAGGCTTCACTTATCAGAGGGTGATCTCAGGTGTTTCATGGCTGTGATCTTCAACCCTAACTGTGTATGTACATTCAGCTAGAGTGTTCCTTTGGATTCTTTGGTTTACATTTGCACAGGCAGATTTACAGAGAAAGCTTACGATGACAAAGGTTCATGCTTGTCAGAATTTTTAAAAATACTTTTGGTATTTTTTTCAAGTATTTCTATCTCTAAAAAAAACAGGAGTTACCTCAGTTTCTAATAATTTCTGGATGTAATAGTATTTGTAATTGAAAAATGGTATACTTCAAAATGTATAAGTTTGCCCTCAGGTTAACTCCCAGTATTACAAAGAACAGTTCTGTAAGTTGGTGCCTCTCAGCGCATTTCCATGAATAGATTGTGTAGATAGGCTGTACTTATTTTGGTAGCATTGATACCTTGTTAGGCAATTAGTTGAAGAAAACTGCAAAATATTTTCTTATGTAATAGTTATATAGAGCAATAGTATCAAAGAATAAGAAGGCACTAATGTTGGGATGAAAGATTATATGTAGAGGTGACTAAGGATCATGTGTGTGATGGCTGTATATTTTGTGTAAAATACAAGTGAAAATGATCTAAGTTTGAGTCACTCAGCACTCTCAAGAATTATGCAGATCCCGCATTTTTCTATGCCATGTGCCTAAAAACCTACTTGATATTTATTGGGAATTCAAGATTACTCATAGTATATTTATATAATATACTTGCAATGTATATAGGTGAATAACGGTACTCTAAGTACTGATTTGAAAACTTGAATCAAGATGGCATCTTATTTCATATATTTCTGTTTTGCTTCTGTTTTATGCAAATATAAATCCTTTTTTAAGTGATTGTTAAAGTTGTATGACATTACATTTTAAGCTACAAATAAAGTTAAAAAATGATATTTGTTTTTCACCTTGATTTTTCCTGTATTACTGAACTGGATTACTTTGCACTTCAGTCAGCACTTAGGCATTTCACAATAATTAACCATCATATTCTGAGTGGGATTAATATACCGATTAACAGAGTTACCACCATTTTAGAGACAATAGCACATAGAGTATTATGGTTAAAAAGTGTTAAAATGTAGAGCCACAGTTCTTGAAAAAACCCTTGGAGTCTCCCAGGAACCACATATACAGTTGATAGCTGGCTGCTCAGTATTGTCTCTGAGGTGTAAAAAGTCATGATTTTTTTGAAACCGTTGAATATATGAAATTGGATGAAGCAGGAGCACTCTGTGGAGTGCCATCTCATCGAAAGGCTTTTATTTATAACTGTCCTATCATTGTATCAGTTACATTTTTAAAACGATGATCAATAAAACAACAAAATAGGGGAGTCCATGCTCAACATATCCCTTGATTTATTTTGGCCAAATATTGTCGAGTGTGTCACATCATTTAAAATGCAATTCTACTGGTGAATAAAATTTTTAGTTTTTTGTTTTACACATTCAGTATATTTTGTGTCTCAATAAAATATTTTATACATTTTTTAGGTTTTAAAAATATAGATAGGCAATATATGCACATTATATAAAACTCAAAGATTATAATTCAGTGTAAAATTTCCCTCCTAAAATTTCTCCTAGCTTCCTATTTCCCATCTTTGAAGGCAGCCATCGTTTCTGGTTTATTATGTATCATTCTGCAGATGCTCTATATAACACTTTACATAATTGGCCACATTCAGCATTCTTTCTTCTGAATCTTATTTATTTCAATGAAGAATTTATTTTGGACAGTGTTTCATAAGAAGGCACATAGACCTACTTCATTATTTCAGAAGTTGAATTAATATAAATTTTATTTATTTTGTGTTGGAGCAATATTTTTATGAGCTACCCCAATATTAACAAGTTTGTAGCAAATACGTCACCTGCCAGCCTTTAGCTTATCATGATATGTTGCCAGACAGTAATGCTTTTCTTTGTTCCTTCTTTTCCCACGAGGGTTCTCACAGTTTGGACACCTGCCTTCCACTAGGGACTAGGTCTCCATCTTTCTATTTGCAGAGTGATGTGAAGAATGTAGGAATCCTAGTGTTTGAGAAGGAAGGGCAGCCGAACTGTTTCTTATGCCCTCACTTGGCTGGCAAATGAGGAAACTAGGCCATAGGAGGTAAAACTAAATAAACAAGGTCTCTGCTTTTTGATTTTTTGTTAGCTAGTTCTTCAGCTATCCATCCATTTATTCATTTGCTCATCCTTTCAGCATCTCTTCACCAAGAATCTACCTTAGTCATAAGCCATCACACCATTGTAAATAGAATATGAGTACTTCCATGTATTCCTCGGCTTCTCCCCTTCCTCAGGGGCACCCCTTACCTGCCCTTTCCAAGCACTGTAGTAGTCAATCAGTGAACGGTACCATGAAGTATTCTTCTTTGTAGTCTAAAAATTAAGACTACTTGTTTTTTGTATTACTTTCCACTGCATCTGTAAACTCTGGTCTAAACTTGCACTTAGACATACCATGGCCACGTATTGTGTATCTTCTAATTGAAGGAAGGCTGGGGAGTGAAATGGGAAGGCTCATAGAGTGTTCAGAATGCGATAAATGGACAGAGGAGAAAATAAACTCTGTTAGGTGGTAGAGTCATAATGAGGGAGTCTAACATATTGGTGTGATGAAGGCTTAGGATGTAATTTTATGAAAGTATATTTGCATTTTCATATGTCTGTGTTTATGTGCATTTTTAACGCAGAAGTTACTTTTTTCATCAAATCTTCAAATGGGTATGTGATTGCAGAAAGTTTAAGATGCAGTGCTTATTATAGTTATGCTTTTGAGTTATCAGCGCCCTTTTTAAGTACATACATTCAACATACTGAATCTGAGTGCTTTTGGGACAGATGCAGACAATGAATATTTTGTTGAAAACATATTGCAACATGCATTTTTAGTTAGGTACCATGGGTATGAAGAAGATGAAAAGAAGTACAATTAAAATATGAACTCTAATTGTCTTCAAAGAGAATGAAAATGAAGATGCAATAATTGTCATAGTGGGTAAAAATAATTTGTTATATAGAAGCTGGAATTTATAATAAATCCTTTGAAAGTAAAATATCTTTCTCCTCTTGATATTGTTCTGGTCATTGTGTTTCCTGAACAATCCCAAAGAGATTCATATTTATCTTGATTGAATACGAATAAAATCAATAGCAATTACATGAATTTTTCCCATAAACTTTAGCTGTAAATTTTTGAGCCATAGAGTTTTGACAAAAAGGGAAAAACATGCAACTCTAGAAAACTATTGAAAATATTAAAGATAACACTTTCCATAAGCCATCCATTACCAAGCATAGCGTATTTTTCCCTTCATAACTTTTGACTGAAGTAAAATGTTCCATATGTTATTTGACTCCAAAATTGGCTGATTTTCCAGTTATCCCAACATGCCTTCCCACCTAAAACCTTGCTTTAAGAATGCCTGTTTTGTGGAGGTAAAAAGAGAACAGGAACTGGAACATTATCTTTTCCTAAATTCAGTATCTTTTAGATTGTACTAATGCTTTAACACACCACAGTGATTCCTGGCATCACCATCAAAACACAGAGAGGCACATACTACCACACCATCACCACTGAAAAAAAAATAACCATCTGATTTACATGAACAGCAAGAAATGTGCCGTGTGGTGCCTACACAATACCATATGTGGTGCCATGTAAATAAAAGGAACCATGCCCTGTAGAATAGTGGTGATATCCTAGCTGCTACTCTTTTTCCACTGATAGCCTTTTTGGGGCATATTCAGTTGCATACTAAGGAAGATAAAGCTTCTTTAGAAGAGACTGACATATTTCTAAGTGCTCCGGCCTGCGGAGCAATCAACGGGGTCCCGAGTCTACCTGAAACGGATGAAAGGGATGGGAACAAGAGGCGCGAAAATGGCAGCAAGACAGGATTTTGTTCAAACTGCAAGGATTTATTTTAAGCGCGAGGGTTATATAGGGACGGGAAAGTAATCCCTGATAGGTTGCCTTGGTGCATGATCACCGCGTGCTCTTGTTAGTGATTGGTCAGTTAGGTGCCTGATCAGCGTGTGATCAGTACCTTGATTGACAGCTGGTTCCCCTGCTCTACGGATGGAATGCTGGCTGCTCTGACCGCAATTGTGCTGACGCCCTCTTGTGGGCAACACAAGAAGTGCAGCCTCTTGGGCTGACTGCATCAGTAAGTCAGGCCGCAACATCTAAGAGTACAGTTTTCTCAGCAAAAGTCATTAACAGGGTTGCAAAAACATGTCATGATTCTTTAAAGGAATGCTTATAAAAATAAAAATAGAAAATAAAAGCAGAACAGGACACCCCAACATACCCCAATCTGAAAAGACTGAGTAAACCTTCAAATCTGTGGTTATGGGAGCAGTGGCGGGGTTCACTTCACCTGCTCCCCACTAGCAGTTACCCACATGAAGAGAAAGGTCCGGCAAACTCATAGTTGCAGATTCCTTCCTGGCCCGTGTTCATTCCACCAGAGAACGCTTTCTTTTGTCAATAACATGCCCTTTGCTCCCTTCGTTTTAAGGTTTGCTTTATTTGGGGCAAATATTAAAATGATCGAAATAGGAGATTTGAGGTCAGTTAGATCAATAACTAGTAAGTAGAATTGAACAATGAAGACAGCCTTTCTAGCAGAGAGGATGTGGGTGGTCCCATCTCTGCAAAAGGAAGCCAGTAGAAGTTTATTCGTTGTATGCTTTCTTAATATACTTTTGGGTAGAATTATTTTAATTAAGCTTTTTTAATAGTTGTAAATAGTTTTATAAGAGATTTAATCATCTCAATTTTTTAAAGTTGCTGTGTAAAGGAACACAATACCAATGTAGAATACCAACCAACAAGCCATTTGACATAGGAACATCTACTCCCCCCATTTTTTTTTTAGCCAAGCTTGGGCAGTAATAAACTGATTCTAGGGCTTTGATTCAGTAGAATAAATCTAATTATTTACATAATATGCATTTTATTGTTATATGGAAGTTATCTATTTTATTTTGACTTTTCAACTTGTAGTCATCATATCCATATGGCATAGAGAGCATTTTCTTATCCAAAACTTTTCCACTTTGATTTTTGTTACATCTTGATAAAATATTTCTATTTAAACAAATCACAATTCAAACAAGTAAATTAAGTTACCTTCCTGTTGAACTTTACAGATGAATTACAGTAACCCAAACAATATAAATTTTTGTCACCACCTTGTGGGACTTTTGTGTTTTCTTTTAGAAAACACAGTAGACCACATCCTAAACTTGAATTTTCCAAAGATTTTACTTTTTCAGATTTCTAACTTATTTAAATAACACTGTTGTAACTGATTCTCTATTTTCAGGTAGAGTGATCAAAACATCTCTAAGATGGGGTTGATGGATAGAAACAACACTCTCTTGGGTATTTTCATGTTGCAAATACTCTTTATAATGAATATAGAGATTTTTCCTTGATTTTGCCATGCATAAGTGAAATGAAAAAATACTTGACAGTTCACAAGTAGTTTCATAGGAATTCAATCGTATATGATTAAGGCATAAGTATTTTTTTTTCACGATAGAATCATTTCAAGTAATGTTAAAGCTTTAATAAAGGATGTTTTTGAAATAGGGAGAAACAATTTTTGCATTAAATTATGCTATTTCTGAGTGAAAATAATGATGATTATTTGACAACAGTCTGAATAGAATTTTAAATCTTTGTCTTATTCAGATATTTGGAGAGGAATTTATATGCTTATGAGTCTCTGCCTTTTCATAGAATAAAGTATTGCTTGTATATTAATTAATGAAAGAGAAAGCAATCAGTTCTACTCTTTTTAGAGAAAATGGGGAAATATTTGCAGCAAAAGAGCTTGCTTGTGTGCACCTGACAGAGGGACAGACCGTGAGCCCTTGCTTTTCCTTCCCCTGCTGTGATAGCCTTCACTGCACAGCCAGGGTCAGCAACCCTGTCTGCTCTTATTGATTAGCCCTCAAGGCTGACTTGGGGCTTGTGCTGTTGAGGTTTCAGATTTGTCCAGATGGTTTCTCACAAAGGAAATACTAGGACATATCCCTCAGAATGTAGCTAGCCTCATCTTAAAAAGTACAAGGAACAGCCCTGGCTGGTGTAGCTAAGTGGATTGAATGCGGGACTGCAAACCAAAGCATCAAGGTTCGATTCCCAGTCAGGGCACATACCTGGGTTGCAGGCCAGTTCCCAGCAGGGGATGCATGAGAGGCAACCATACATTGATATTTCTCTCCCTCTCTCCTTCCCTTCCCCTCTAAAGATAAATAAAATCTTTTTTTTTTTTAAAAAGGGAAAAAAGTACAAGGAACAAACTGAGGGACTGTTATTGCTGAGTATAAGCTGTGGGAAGTCTAGAAAAATAGCTCTCACTTGTTATTCATGTTTTAAGAAGCATAGTGTGTGTTAGGTAATATGATTTTGAAAATCTAGAGACTCAGCTACTGAAAATCATAGTCCAAATTTTTGAAGCAATGAAATATAATTATTTCATTTAAGAGTTCTAATATTGAGGCCTGGACAGCTAGATATAGAGAAGTTAGCTATTGCTTCCCTAATTCTGATTAATACCAGTTTAGCTGGATGTTTATAGGTTTTACGTGGGCAGCCCCAAACTTCAAATCAATTATTTTCCCTCAGTTCTTTCCTCTCTTCTTGCCCACTTTCAGGCTGCATTGTTCTGCTCATCTTTTCTGTCCTCTTCTCCTTAATCCATATCCATTAGTTAAGGTGTAAATGACTAAGTAAACCTTTAGGGCAATCACTGTTTGGTAGACAGGAATCTCAGATCACTTCCACCTTCAGTGCACAGTGCCCTAGTGTGGGGGAAGCAGGGGAAAAGGCTTCTACTCTACTTCACCTCCATTTATTCAACTGAAAGCAGCTTCACTTTTTTCAATTTTTAGGTTGGGTAACATTTCATTAAAAATGAATTCCAAATTTACAAAAGGCTATATGTAAATATCCTTATTTCATTTATATAAAGTGTGTATAAAATAAGAACACTTTGACCCTGAATTTTGATTTATATTTTTCTTAATATGAGCACTCCCATTTATTACTGTGTAAGTCTGGACAATTTATCAAGCCAATCTGAACCTCAGTGTCCTTATCTGTAAAGTAAAATTATTAATGCTATCTATCACCTATAGCTATTATGAGAATTGAAGAAGATAATGAGATAAAATGTTCAGCCCAGTTGCTGCTCCGTATTAAGTGGTAATTATGTTCAGGCATCCTCAAAAGCTGAAGGTGATCGTTTACTAGCCTGAAGCTTTCCAAAATTCATAAAAATCAAACCACATATAAGAATTTCCCTGTTTTTCCTATATGTAAGACTAGCTGTGAGATGCCAAGACAAATTAAGTCTCTTGATTTATAAATGGCCAAGACATTATATACTTTTGTTCCATTCCAAATACATTTCCTAAGCTCATGCCACATGTGAAATACAGTCAAATCAGAGAAGCTAAATATGTTACAGGGTCTAACCAATGAATGCAGGGCTAAAGACAGAAGATGCAGCCCAAAAGTCAAGAGTCAGAGAGCCAGGGAAGAAATGGGAACTAAGAAGCAAAGGAAAGAATGAAATCTTAGGGACCAGAACTTTGTGAACAGAAATATCAAAATCTCCCTCATATGGAGGTAGCAATGGTTTCTTGCATTGGCTTAAAGGAACCAGAATAAGGCAGACCCTCCTTAACCACTATGAGCATGATATAGCTAAGATGGCAGTACAGCTATGCAAAGCAAGGTGTATAATATTGAGGTGGCCCAAAAGTCTGTTCAGTTTTTTTCCATAAAATAAAAGATACATTTTTCATTTTTGCCAATAACTCGATTGATTTGGATAGTTTGAATATGTCGGCTATCTTCCTCATGGTATAACATTGATTGTTCTCAATTAATGTCTCAATTTGATGGCTATCAGCTTCAACTGG
This sequence comes from Carollia perspicillata, assembly GCA_004027735.1. Taxonomy (NCBI): domain Eukaryota; kingdom Metazoa; phylum Chordata; class Mammalia; order Chiroptera; family Phyllostomidae; genus Carollia; species Carollia perspicillata. Next base: position 71,085 of record PVKM010000958.1, read on the forward strand.
TCTACTGGACTGTAGAGCATCATCCAGGAAGATATCTCCAGCACGAAACTGCACTAGCTACTTTTGACACGTTCAATCAATTCAATAGCACCTTCTCCAAACACTGCACAAAACCTTCGTGTGTGTGTTTCAGTCGCATTTTTACCTTTCTCAAAATAATAAAGCATAATATGCTGAAAATGTTTAGTATTTTCTTCGATCTTCAATATTAAAATTGCTACACAAAAATTCACAAATTTTGGTAAGTTTTTTAAAAATGAATGTTGATATGACAGCTGGCACAATACAGTCTAACAAAATTGTTTCAAATGAAGTTAAAGACAACTAAGTGCTACTAGAACTGCCATATAGGAAAAAAATAAAACCGAAACAAAAACCAAACTTTTTGGCCAACCCAGTACATGCTGACAAACCCAGACCCTTTATGTGAAATAACTTTGAGAATCTAGAGAGCATGAGGGAATATTGAGGACTAGGTCATGTGTCTAAATTTACTCAAAATTCTTGTTAAAAAACTAAGAAATAAACGCTGATGAAAGAACACACACCTGTTAGAATCTGCTACCAGGCAGATTACAAAATTTGCCATGTTACAATCACATCACATATAATATCTCATTTGTTCTTACTACCATCATGGCATTCATATAAACTCTTAGGAGTCAATTATCTGCCCAGGGAATATTTCTTGATGCACTGTTATCTCAGCAAGAAAATAAGAAGACGTGAGACTTAATTTATGAAACTTTTTGGATGTTTTGACAACTGTATTTACCTATACACATAATCATATAGACAATTCAGAGAGGAGAAAGAAAATATATAAAAAATGTCTTGCAAAATATAATGATGGTCTTTTCTCATAAGTCAACTGCCTATCACTTGGTAAATTCTGTAGTGCCCTGGACTACTTCTGGTATGAAATCCTACAGACAGAAGGAGGGAGGGTGTTTTCTGTTTTCTAGGGCTGCCATAACAAAGTACCCCAGACTGTCTGTGGCTTAACAAAACCAGGAATCTGTTCTCTCACTGTTCTGGAAGCTGGAAGTCTGAAATCATGCCTTGCTCCCTCTGAAAGTTCTAGAGGAGAGAGTGTTCCATATTTTTTTTCTAAGTTCTGGTGGTGGTGGGCAGTCTTTGGTGTTCCTTGACTTACAGCTGCATCACACCAGTCCCTGCATGTATAGTCACATTGTGTCTCTTCTCATAAGGGCAGTAGTCTTTTCGGTTAGGGCCCACCCTGATCCAGTATGACCTTATCTTTATCTGATCTACAAAAACCCTATTCCCAAACAATGTCATACATGCATAGGTTCCAGGAGTTAGCCCTTTGACATGTTTTTTGGGAGGACACAATTCAACCCAGTATAGAGGACATTGCAGCTGTATTCATTTATGTTCAGCTTCCTTGGTTGTAGGAGACTGTTTTGCATGGTGTGGGCCCAGCTCCCACTCGGAGATGCACAGGATCCATGCCCACGGATAGGTTCCCCTGTGAGGAATCAGGCCTGCGAGGTGCCTAGGCGGTTTTGAGTCTTGCTTTTTGCTAAAACCTCCCTCACCCAGCTTTGTGGAAAACATTTACTGCAAAATAACTTCCTAAAATCCATGTTAAACCTTCCAAGGACTAGTGTAACCGGTTCAACCACTTTTGCCTTTTCATTTGCAAATATTCTTCTTCTGTGATGTGATTAGCAGCATTGGCTCCTTTGTTGTCTGTGAAAGGTAGCCACCTAAAGCAACCTGTGCATAGTAAATGAGGAGCAATCCTGTAATATGCCGAGAAACCCAATAAAGGCTGGTCATGGCCAGGCCTGTGGCTTTTGCTTCCCTAGAGAGAAAAAGCCATGCTGTCCCTTTTCCTCCACAGGACTTGGTAGTCCATGTGAATGTCTCATTTCATCCATAATGACATGGACACTGTGGGCCGGTGTCTGCATCACTTGATGAAATAATAAATTATAGATTTCACTATTTAATTTCTAGAGAAAAATGCAAATAACTAGAACATGTAAAAGTGTAATTATGGTCTTAACCATTTTCTTAAAAATCCTTCTAAGGCTCTGCATTTCCCTTAGGATAAAATTCAAACTGTTTACAATGGTAGGCCTGGTTCTTCACAGTAAGGTGCTGCCTTACTGGCTCATCTCTTTCCTAGCATGCTCTCCTCTCCAGCAATGTGCAAGTACTTCCCCAAAATCTTAAATTCAAACCACCTCTTTAAATCTTAAGTTCATTCTAATCCACTTCTTTGCACATACTGTTCAGGTTGACCTCCATTCCTCCCCATCCCTTTCTTTATTTTTGGCTAGAATCAACACATTGTCCCCTTCTCAGTTTACATGGTACTTCCTTTGTGGGGCTGATTGCCCTGTGGATCATACTTGGGCCAGCACTCGCTCACTGTATTCAGATTCTCTGCTCCCCACATTTGCCTATAAACTCCCAAAGATCAGATGTTTTGTTTATTTGGAATTGTATCTCCAGGACTTAGGTTGTGCTTGGCATAGAATGGACATAAAGAGAAGGTGTAACTGAAGACGGAAGAGGCATTAGAAGAGAATAAACAAGGCCATGTCTGATGCCCACACTCTTTAAATAGGACCAAACTAGTTTACCAATCCAATTGGTTAAAACTCATTAACATGATCTAACAAGAGATGAGCTGACAGTATTTGGGTTCCTTTAAGGAATCATGGAGCGATATATCAGATGCTATTATAAATTATCTTAAACAAAGAGCACCAGTAGCCTTTTGGATCGAGAAAGGGAACCAGGAAGCCTGGGTTCAAACCAGCTCTACAACATAGTATCCAAGCGACAGTGAGTAATTTGTACACCCCTCCATGCTTTCTTTTCCTTACCTGCATATTAGGGATGATAACAATACCTACCTTACAAGGTTGGTATGAGAGTACATTGGGTTAAACATATGTAGAATGTTTTGTCCCTGGAGTGATGTATATCAAATAATACATATTATATAGTGCTAACTATTGGTTCCACATTTTCTTATTTTATTCAGTTTTTTTATATGTATTAACCAGCATGGTAACCATCCATGGCTTAAAAATTAAAATGAATATTTTTACCAAGCATCAAAATTAAATGCTTGACTGTTATATTTCAGGTTTCCATTACATATACTATCTAATGCTGATTCAAGCTGAAAGAACACTGTGAGAAATAAACTTGTAGAAATATTATGTTGGTTAATTTAAGGAGAAAAAATTATACAAATAAAAATTCTTAAATTCTGTCTTGTATTAAGGAAGTTAACTAAAAAATAGTAAAACCAATAGTGGACAAAATACAACTTAATGAATTATATTATATTTAAAATTTATTCTTTCCACACGATCTGTAACAACCACTGTCATTCAAGTACCTTCCATAAGAGGGCAGTAGCACATTTTGATATCAATAAAAGCTTTTCAAGTAAAAGTAAAGTGACTATAATAGTTGCTTTGGATGTTGTATATTTATGTAAAAATTTTGTTTTTATACTTTAAAACTTTATATTTTACACTTTTATTATAATGTAACTTTAAAAATATTTCTATGTAGAAATAAAACCTGTCTAAAATATAAAAAGACCAACGTAATTGATTCTTAAAAACAAAATATAAATGGTAATTACTAATCTTGTTTCCTAAATGAAAGCAGGTATAAAAGTTAACATAACGTATTATTATTCCAGTTAAAATTCTGGACATTAGCAAAATATTTTGAAAACACTTTTGTTAAAATATGAATAGTAAAAATATATTAGCCAATTTTCCATCTTTGTATAGGTATTTATTGTGTGTTAGTGAGTTTAAAATGCCATGAATCATCTTTGAAAACAAATACTACCTCTTTGTAATAGATAATCTAGCAAAATAAATATATTTACTCTATTTTGTATAATATCACAAGTATTCAATATTTTTTCATTGATATAAATTCATAATGTTTTTTAAGAAAAATCTTCATATAGATTAATAATATTTTTGCAATATATGATCCTAATTTTGGAGATACATAAATTGTTGAAGGACTTAAATCTGAGAAATGTAAATGCTGGTATTAATATACATTTAACTTCATATCAACAATACTACCCCAAATACATTTCAGCAAAACTAATATTTTTAACCAACTGCTTACCATATGCAAAGTAAAGTTCACAACAAGAACTTTACATTTCTGATCTCATTTATGCTTCACAACATCCGTGTGAGTTAGATCTCTCAGTATTAATGAGGCCCTTTTTATACTTGATGATTAAAATCTGTGGACCTAGTTCACAAGCTAGGAAGAGGCAGAATCAGTTCTCCAGGAACCTGAGATCTTAACCAGTTTGATTAAATAAAAAATTAAAATTTGACACACAGTTTTTAAACTTGGTCACCAACCTTATATTTTTGCTGATGACCTGTGTGTCACACGGAGTGACCCATATGTCACTATAAAAAGGCTCCATTTTAAAGGATTTAAAGCATTTGAGCTAGGATTCAAGAATGAAATGGAAGTAGTTAAAAGATATGGTGAGGTGTCCTCCTTTTCTCTCTCTTTTTCCCCTTCTTTTTCCTCTTTATAGGTAGTGAGCTTTTCCCAAGACTGCTGGGATATTAATACATATAATTTAGGGGGGACAGGGAAAATAAGCAAATAATTTGAGAATAATGAGAGAGTACTTTCTCACTATTGATAAATGGAGTTACAAACAGAATGGGGAGACCAGAATTAGATTTAGCAAACTAAAATTGATTTTTAAAATAAATTGTAGATAAATAGGTATAGAAATAGATATACATGCATGTGTGTCTAAGTACACATGTGCATATGTATTTTCCAACTCTCTCCACTGACCAGCCAGTGAGTCATAAATGATGTGCCATTTAGCACAACTGGCACTGCGAGCTTGGTTTCCAAACACTATTCTCCACTAAAAGGAACCAACTAAAATGAACCAGGGCTTCTTGAAGAGGTGGCTGTCTCCAGGGCTTGGACAAGAAAAATACAAGATGATCTCGGGCCAGTTCCCTGGGAATTGGTAGGCTGGGAATAAGGAAGCACTCAGAGAATGATGGAGATGTGTCAAAAGGATACAGCAACAACTTTGAAGAGGCTTCCACCTACCAAATATGGGAGACTTTGAACATCAAATATATAATGACAGTAACAACCATTAACCCTTTGAATAGAACAGAAATTCAAAGTCCATAGATACAAAAATGAATAAAAATTATACATTAAATTGAAGAGACAACAAATTCTACTTTAAGGAGAATGCTGACTAATATAGTAAAAGGAATGCTGAAGTGGAAAATCAGTATTTGGTGCTTTCATATCAGTAATTTATGCAAGCATCATAAATGGATGCAAAAATTAATGCAGAAAAGAATATTTAAAGATCACCAAAGTATATTCCATCAAAAACTTTTAAATTATTATTCATACATACATTAATTTTGCAATGCTTGCACTGCCTTAACCAAATGATGAAGGTTAACGTCACCAGTGAAATGACAGCCAGCCATGGTGTACTTCCTAATACAGTGTAATGAGGAAACTGGTAACTGTTCAATAGTCTTTAAACCTGTCAAAGACATGAACTACAAGGAGAGCCTGAGGAAGGCTTCCAACTTAAAAAGGGCTAATGAGACATGTTAATTAAGTGCATCATAAAATTCTGCATTGAATCTTAGTTCTTTACAGTATATTTTATAACAGTCAATGGATTTTGTGGATTAGGTGGTCATCTTTAATGAAAATTTGGTCAATAGTAATTTCCTGATTGTGATGGTCTTTCCGTGCTTGTAAAAGCAAGTGTTTTAATCTGGACGAAGGGTATATGAGAGACCCTAATATTATCTGGCAGCTTTTATATAAACTAGAAAGTATTTCAAAATATAGAGATTTTATAAAAGCAAGTGGGAAGAGTTTACTTGGGAGAGAGAACAGCAAAGGCCACGGTGCTAAGCCGAGAAGGGAGGCAGAGACAGAGGACAGGACGGCTGAGCGTAGTGGGGAGGGAAGGGGTGCGGCGTGTACTGGACAAGGCCTCAGAAGTGGGCAGGAGCCCTGTCTAGGAGAGCTTTGCTGGCCAAAGGCATTGGGTTTTATCATAAAAGAAAGTAGAAGCCCTGAAAGTTTTATAGCAGGTAATTAACATGTTCTCATTTATGGTTTAAAACCATACTGTGTGTGTCAATATAAACTGCATTGGTGGTGAGGAGGAGGAGGGAAGGCAGAGCAGGAGTGAGGGGCGTTCTGTGGGAGACGGTCATTGCTTAGCCAGGGTGACCGCCACGCAGGCGAGAAGGAGTAGATGAATTAGATACATTTTGAAGTTAGAACCTACAGCTACAGGCTGACAGATTAAATGGAAGAGGATGGCCCCGAAGTTCTCTGTAAAATAAAGGAGTGTGTAAATTATATTCTTTTGTATGTCTCAAAGTACATACACAGCATAGGGACTTGCATATATAAAATAGTCCATGTATATTGAATATACGTTGATTGATAATTTTTGTATCATTTGGCAATAATTAGAAGAGTGGACATATTTATACAATAATGTTTCTCTAGTGAACGTTTTATGAGGAAATTATACCTTGAAGTATTTTAGAGTGCTAATGTAAGCCATTGATGTGATTACAGCTCTTCTTCTATCATATTTTAGATAATTTAACGGCAATTTCATAATGGTTCAGAACACCCACTCCTTAGTTACTACCTAACTGTGCATAGAATTACAGTATTATAACATTAAAATAATTTTATAAATGACTAATGGACTCTGAAAACAATACTGTATTTCACTTCTTTCTGACAAATGTTTCTCTCATCCTTCTCCAAGAATCCCGGGAACTAGGAAATCTTTGCATTGATTTCAAAGACTAATCAACAAATATTAACCTTCTTTCCTTTTTTTTTTGCTTCTTCATCCATCTCTATAATGTTATTTATTAGGAAAAAATATGGGCTAGAATGGTCATTCATTCCAGATTAATTGGATATAGGAAGAACATTTAAATGGATAACTAGAGGCTTCCCAAATCGTAGCAAGGGACATGAAAAATAAAGATTGATCAGGGAAATCACCACCAGTGTGTAGAGATTTAAATGTTGATTCCTGAAGGGTCTGAATCATGAGTGGACCAGTCTTATTTGTCTGTTCGTTCACCTACTTGTTTATTTGTTCATGTATTTGCTTTGCTCTAATTTTCAATTCCTGCATGGAAGTCATAAGAGGAGACCCTAGAGACTCCCAGAGGTTCTAGATATTTCCCCCCAAACTGTATAGCAACAACCACAATTTACCCTTGTTAATTATAATCTATCACCCTGGCGAATGTGGCATCTTTTTTGCCTCTTGCTTGGCGGACAGGGAGAGCACCAACTGGCAGAGGCAGTTTTAACATCTGATACTCTAAAAGCCGTGGTTCACTGGAGCAGACACATATGGTCTCCCAATCACTGGTCATATGAGTTATTTCTCAACCCGGCCTTTAGTGACATCACCTTGGAAGCTTGAGGTCAGTCTTTGGAGGCATTTACACTACAGAAACCAGCAGATTTGATACAGAAGGGCCTGTATCAACTGTGGCTTCATGACTGATTACAAAAACAAGTCCCATAGCTGCTATGCGTGTTTTCCCCAGCACTGTGTGCACGCGCGGACTACTTTGTCCCTCACTCCTATCTCAGCTTTATTATATTAAGAATTGTCACATGTAGTTAACTTTATAAGTTAGTCTTTAGATTACAGAATATTCAGGTGGGACCTGGCCTGAATATGGCGAGTTATTAACAACATCCTGTGATGGATTCTCCGACCAATTGGATTTTCTATTGCCCTTTTTAGAGAGTGGATGAGAACATCTCTGTGTGTAAATAAGATCATCGAACACTTTTAGGGGAAAGTATGAAGCTGTTATTGCCATTATATGGGACTCTAACATGTACTCCGATAAGACTGTGTACAGGCGGTGAACAGCAGAAGAGATTTGCCTGCTGGCCACTGATCTTTGCTCTGTGTTGCCTGTGCTGTTCCCGACAGCCCCGCCCTGGCAACAGTTCCTCACTCTGGGAACAGCACTTGGTTCGTGTTTCCAGCCTTTTAAAAACACATTTTCCCTTAAAGAAACCAGTTGTAGCTAAGCGGAAGTTTCTCCTTCGAGATCTGGGCTCATCTCAGCAAAGCTCTGAGTTGCTGGGGTACCAGCATCAGCAAGTCAGCATCTTCTATTCCAAGGCCTGGGTTTCGCTCTGCTGAGCCCCTTCTCCCTTTGTAAGAGGACTAGGAGCTCTGCAGAAACCCCTCTCGGGCCTCTAGGTTCTGAGTCTCTGGGGCTCAGAACTTCCCCTTTCCCTAATTGACAACAGTAGCTGATAGCTGCTTCCTCCCTTTACTATTGTTATTTCTATTGAAATTCTTTTGAGCCCACCAATACCTCTTTAACCAATTCTCTCTATTAAATTCTCACGATTAAAGAGAGGCTTCTGTTTTCATAGACATACTCACCATCAATAAACATATCTCATTGTTAGAAATATGTGTCTTTATTTTATTCCATCCTTCTTTGTTATTATAAAATGAAAGATAAAGTTATGACTTCTACATATTATGTATCTGTATGTCACACAAGTTTGTTGTGTGTCCCCAGGTGTCTTACAAGGGGGCCACGGTCAATAGTGATTAAAAAGAATAAGAAAAATATATACAATAGAATAAATTGGTCAATATAATTAAGCTTAATGGAATAGAGTAGAAAGTAATTACAGAAGTAAAAATAATTAGAGAAGCAGGTGATTAGAGAAAGGAGATAAAGAAATGGAAATAGACAAGATGAATATTTTAAAAAATCAATGATCCTTAGATTTTATTATTTTTGGAGAACAAAAATAATTATGAGAACTATCCAAAATATTATGAGAAACAGTATAAAAATAAACATTTAAAATATTTTGTCATGCCACCAGATGCTAGTACCATCACTTCATAAATAAGACATTTTTCCATTGTAATACAGCAATTTAATTTTTAAATTTAACATTCTAATAATTTTAAAATTCACCATTTTAGCATTTTAAGTGTACAATTCATTTGCATTAAGTACATTTACAATGTTGTGCAACCATCAGGACTATCCACTTTGAGAATTTTTTCATCATCTCCCCCCAAAACTCTGTACATATTAAACAGTAACTTCCATTCTCTTGTCTCTCCACCCCCAGTAACCTCTTCTCCTTTCGGTCTCAATGATTTTGCTTATTCTGGGGACCTGACACAGTACAATCAAAGCATATTTATCTGAGAAAAGACATTTGAATACAAATGGAGAAATAACATACTGTCAGAATACCAATCAGTCCTTTCCTAGGAAAGACAGTAACTTTCTATTCAACATAGACACATGCAGACACACCACAGGTACTCTTGAAAGATCATTCTCCCCTGCTACATTTGGAAACAAAAGCAGTTTTATCTTCCGCTAACTAGATTAATTGAAAGCAAATCGAGTTAGTGTTTTTTCCCAAGTCTCCCTCTTCTAAAATGGACTGGCACTCACTGCAACTTCCGCTGATTATGGTCTAAAGTTTCAGGATCGTTGCCCATTCAGGATGATGTTACAATGTTTTCAACAGAAATGTACATATGCAAAAGATCAGTCTTCACTGTGCTGTATCTTGCTATTCCTGACTGAAGGCTATATATTTACTGAGAAATAGTAGTCACTAGGAAATTTAAGCATAGAAAAAACGCTGAACTTGCACACTGAATATGGCTTCTTCCACTGTTCAGTGTGGAGTGAAAATAACTTTTAGAGGGTCATTGTTTGAGCTGGCTAAAAGCAGAGATGGCACCATTTTCTGGGATAGAACACACTGATTTTTTATTGTGTAATCTTCAAACCTATAGAGGGAGAGACAGTGATATAACAAACCTTCATGTATTCTGTTCACTCATTGAATAATTTTAAAGGATTGGCTTATCTTTTAAAATCAATCCCAAACTACCTTCCCCCACCCCCAACCTCACTCTGCTAGAAAAATTTAAAGCAAATATCAGACATCAGATAACTTTAATTTGGTTCTCCTAAAATAAACAAAGTTTACACGGAGGCAGAGACTGATGTACTATGCTTCTTTATTATTTACACCCAAATGCATTAAACACACTAGGGTTCTATCCTGACATATTTTAGTCCCTTGTCCAAATTAAAATGACTCCTTCTATTCCTCTCTCTTTTCTAAAGCTATGAGCAGGTCTGGGCTCCTGTGGTGGGTTCAGCTTACAGGTAGGTGACTGTTGGTTGCAAGGTACAGAGGGATTTTTGCTGCTTTTATTACTTTCTCTTGGGCTGAAACAATGGGTCGTGAAAAAGGCAATCATAACTTGATCACCTCATTTGTGATAGGGGTCAATCAACAGGTGGTTCCTCTTTAAACAAAATTAAAATAGCAAGGAATCAATATGTGTTGCTTCAATTATGGTTAATTTAGCATTTTTTATGAAAGTTCACACCACATACCAAGGTCCATTGTCAGCAATTAGAAGTTCCTAATAGCATTTTACTCAGTGATAATAGGAAAATAGATGCCTTTCCTTTTCTGATGACTGTAAGAAAATGTTCATGCTATTGTAAATGAATTAACCAAGACATGTGCAGAGGAATCCATTCCCCATGAACAGATCCCAGACCTGAGTCATGCTTCCTATGTCAAAGCCTTTTTCTCCATCTCCTGAGAGAGACTTCCACTTATGCTAACGCAGTACTATCCTCCCCACTTAGAAAACTCCACGCACAACTGCAGACTCTAGTCTCATTTGCGAATCTGTTCTTCCTCTCCATTGGTACAACCTGAGGGATTCGATAAAAGTACCGGAGTAAATATTGCAGGTCTCAGGTTCTCTGTTTAAAACAACTTGTGCGAAGGGAGAGTATGAGACTGCTGTAAATGGGATGTGGAATTTAGGAGTAGCTCCCAGGTCTGGGCCAGATTTTGATCCTCCAGTTTTCGGTAACTTCTGGGGCCTCTCTGCTAGGCTATATTGAAGATGTCTTATTGTTAGTGCATAATTCATGCAAAAGGTTTATGTGCACATATACCCACACCTGAAAAAATGTAAATTTGGGGTCATTATGGTCCAGATTCATATTAAATATATGTAATCTCTATAGAATACTTTATTTATCATGTAGATACCGAAGTGTTCTCACTCACACCTCTGGTTTTCTCCTCAAGTCCAAAAGCATACACCCACAGGGTTATGGGTTAATAAAAAATAATGCTAAATGCTGTGACTTTCTCAAGCACCTGTCCTTTGTGAGTAACTTCTACAAAAAGCACTTTTGGAAGGCAATATATCACGTTTACTTTCCTTACATTATATTGGAGCGAATTAATGTAAAGCAAGGGGGTAACATATGGGTTTATTATTCTTGTGCTCACAGCAGTCCGTTGCCCAATGGGTCAAGAATGAGAAAAGAGAGAGGGCGGTCTCTCCATTATGTACATACTCACTGAATTAGCTTTATTTCCCATCTTATTGTGGACCAGAGAAGACATCCTCTTGGACTGAGTAACGTATGAAAGAGTTGCCCTAATATTAAAATTAGATGTGTGATGAGATGATAAGTCTTTAATAAATATTGATTTATGCATTTATAACAATAGTTTTCAGACTTTACTGTGATTAAAATTACTTCAGAAGCTTATTTAAATGATAGCTTTCTGGGTCTAAGAAATGGTGATTTAATAAGTCTTAGATGGACTCAGCAATCAGCATTATTTTTAAGTACTATCTTTGAGGATCTTAATGCAAAAATCTATATCATTTACAGTACGAAGTATTCTTCCACTGACTATATACATATACTGTGAACTTTAACTCATAATTCAGAAGAGGAAATAGTGTAGGGTGTACACATATATTATGTTTCACTAACTCAGATGCACCAATGATTTCACTTTACTAAAGGTTCTTAGCTCCAGCATTCTGTGAAACACCGGGGTCTTAAGGGTCTTGCTTCCTTAGATCCGCCGCACTGCCTTTGGTTTATTCTGTCACCCTGCGTAGACATCTTCCTTCCTTCCATTTTCCCTCAAACTCTCAGCCTTTATACTCGATGAACTAAAATTTCTGCTTCAGAGAAAAGTAGGAAAGCTGGCTGCTCCTGAGGCAGAGGAACCCGAAATCATGACTGGATAAAAAGGAATTAACAGAGGTGAAAATACACAAGTCATCAACTCGATAAATTATCTTGACACCTGAGTAAATCTACTGATATTAATATCCTTGATCATCGTAACGATGTTCATATCACTCATAATTCCCATTTGGCAAAATTTTGAATTTTTTTCTAGTTATGACGGTAATTCATATACATTATAGAAATTAGGAAAACACTGAGAAATTGTGTAAATAAAATCACTCATAATCCCAGCAACCAGAAAATAATCTGGAAGAATAATTTTTACAAGCTTTTTCTAAACAGCCCTAAAATCTCTACACCAAATATTTTTTTTTGTTCCCTAAGCGGAATCCTGAAAAAAATCACATTTTGAATAATCAATAGGAAAGACTACTAAGAATAAACATGACATAATGGAGTCTGGAAAATAATAATTGCAGATATATTTACTTGTGGTTTTCTTCTTGCCTGAAATCATTTGGTTTACCACAGGACACTGGCATGAATGCCGAGCTGCGTTTAGTGGTCAATATGGTTGATCTCTGAGATAATAAATGGCTTAAGAGAGTTATATTTAATAGTTTATTTTGTAAAAAGTGCAATTTATCTAAATCTTCAAAAAGTACCAGCACTTAAATATAATATCAGTACATATTTAGGAAATTGTTCCATATTACCTTTTTGTTTGTTTATTTATTGTCTCTTTAGCATGATCCTGTACTTCTGGCACAGAATTAGCCTCGTTCAAGTCCATTGATGTCTTTCAAGATTTTTCCACTTCTGGGGTTTTGAATTCTGCTTTATTAAATAACATGAGTAGCTTGTGTGGCCAAGTGTGGGCACTACTGAAATAGGACAAGAAGATCTGGTGTCGCTAAGAGGTTGTTTCTCTGCAAAAATAGTTTTCAAAATATTTTAACCTCCTTGAAAGTGACCCAAATTTGGGTATTTCTGGTCTTTCAATGACTATATTTTGAAGAAAGATTTCATAACATTGTTTGGAATTGTGACAAATAAGTCACCATTAATTAGTTTCTTATCTCTCCAATTTCCCCCAATTTTCATGCAACTCAAGAAAACAGATACAACTCATATTTTTCTTTTACCAAGATGCTTCACTAAAAGTTTTTTTTTGGCCTGAATTAAACTATTTAATATCATATTGAAAACTGTTCATTTTATTTTCACTTCTGCTGTTATGACTGCCTATTAGACTTTCTGATGGTTTTAGTAAAAATAAGGGCAATTGAATTTAGCTATAATGAAAAATTTCTGTAGTTGTACAAATTTCCTTCTGAATTCTATGTAAACCAATGAATAAAATTACAAACCTTACACATTCTCTTTATCCTTCCATGCCTCTTATACCACTGAATTTTTTTTTTTTTAAATGTGGAAGGGGCTAGAGAAAAGAGTTACTTCAAAAGAGTGCACATAGAGATGGAAGATGGGCTAATAAACGATTAGAACATGTGTTTTCTGAGAGGCAATCATAAAGTTTTGTCATTCCAAATTAACAAAATTATAGTGGGACTGAAATAAAGTCTTGGACATAAAAACTTTCTAAAAATATAGAAAAACGATGAATTGTTTTTGAATAACACTTTTTACATGCAGTAAATTTTATCTGATAAAGTTTAAGTCAAATTTGAGTTGCAAAGGTGCAGGTCAGTGTTCATATCTGTGACAGTGGTTTGATATTCTTTGCCAAGCACTTTGATTATTTTGCTCTCCTGAACAAATTACTTGTTTTTGTTGATTTGTGGCTCACTTAATGATCTTTCATTATTAAAGGTGACTCTTAGTAACAAGTGATAGTCTTCATTGTACCATACAGAACTGGACTTAAATATCTTTTAACAAATCAGTCTTGCTCTTTTCAAATGCAATTTCTCCCTCGGCACATGGTCTTTTGATGGAGAAACACCTTTAGTGTCAAAGTTATACATTAAATAGACTGACCAGTTTTTCAACCATCTGCCAGTGCAGAGAAACATGTGAGTCATTGGGAATGGCTCAGTCCATCGTCAGCCACAGCCAGTACCGAAGTTGCTATTTCTGTAACATATCCACTTTCAGATGTGATGTTTGAGTTAGAATTATGTCGTCTTTGCTATAAACCTAAAGAGAAAAATATTCTCTGATATACTTATTTTTGTCCCTCGGTGATGGTTTAGGCACAGGGGTGTCCAAACTTTTGGTGTCTCTGGAAGCAAAAGAGTTGCTTTGGGCCACACTTTAAATACACAAATACTAATGAAAACAACAACCCCCCCCCCATAATGTTTTAAGTAAATTTACAATTTTGTGTTGCACTGTATTCATAGCCATCCTGGGCCAAATGCAGCCTGTGGGCTGTAGGTTAGATGGCCCTCGTAGGGATTTGTGAGTTATTACTCTGAGAGCTGTGAAAATTATGTGGGAGTAATTGTATATATTCACACATATTCATATATATTATACATATTCACCTTTACTCATATATATTATAAATATTCAATATATTTACCCATATATCCTATATATATTCTGAAAATACCATAAGTACTTTCAATTTATTTTTAAATTAAAATATTTTATTTGATTATAAGCTATTATTTATTTTTAAAAATACATATAGAAAGAAATTCAGAGCCCATAAGTATAATACTAGTGTCTACTCATTGGAAACAGGGGGAAAGAACAAAATGAAAAAAAAAGTTACATTGATTGCCAGACCCTGAGAGATATACTTCCTACATTTTTTTTCTGTATGAGTTGATCGCATTCAAGTTTCATACATGCAGAACTTTCTGCTCATATTTCAAGCTAGGATAAGAGAAATTTTCAATTTCAAGAATGTTTCAGATAAATATTTGTAAAATGTCTCACCAATGTCTTAAAAATAATTATATTATTATGGTATCAAATTACATAGAATTAGCATGATGGATTTCTGGCCACTATACACTGTTTTACAAATTGTTTCCAGGTTATGAAAATACTCTGAGAAATCAGAAATCAGAACAGATTTACACAAGAAGTCCTGTGAAGAGTTTCTGTTGGAGAGGTTATTTTATTCTGGTGGTCTACATTTACTTTCAGCTGAGAAACAGGTTTGAAGTGCTGGGGTGTATCTACCAGGCTAAATGTAAAAGAACTGAGAGTCGAGGCAGTGTTCTAGAGTAGTGCATCTCACACTTGAATGTGCATACAAGTCACCTGATGACTTCGTTAAAATACAGATTCGGATTCTGTACTTTTTCCATGAGTTCTGAGTGTCTGCATTTCAAACAACCTCCCAGATAACTCTCGTAGACCAAACTCCAAGTAGCTAGGATTTAGAGCAGTGGATCTTATACCCTGACTACCTATCAAACTCACCTTGGGAAGATTTAACAACAACAAAACGAGGCCTGGGCCCCTAACTGAGATCTGAATCTGGGCCACCTAAGTGGGGCTCTGCCATGTGATCAGTTAATAAACGCCACCAGTGACTGAGTCTTAGCCAGGATGGTGAACCACTGATTCAGACCAATAGTTTTCTCTGATGAGAGTGCATATAGTCATAGAGTGTGTTGGGAGGAATGTGGATAGGGTTTGGGGTGAAAGATTTTTATTTTTATTTATTATTTTTTAAAAATGTTTAATTGATTATGCTATTATAGTTGTCCCATTATTTTTCTCCCCTTTATTCCCCCTCCACCCTGCGCCCCCTTCCTAGCAGCATTCTACGCCCCCCTTAGTTCATGTCCATGGGTTGTACACGTAAGTTCTTTGGCTTCTACATTTCCTACACTATTCTTTACCTCCCGCTGTCTTCTTCATATCTACCATTTATGCTTCTTATTCCCTGTACCTTTTCCCCCAGTCTCCTGCCTCACCCTCCCCACTGATAACCGCTGTGTGATCCCCATTTATGTGATTCTGTTCCTGTTCTACTTGTTCACTTTGCTTGTTTTCGTTTTTCAGGTTCATTGTTGATAGTTGTGAGTCTGTTGTCATTTTATTGGTCATAATTTTGATCATCTCCTTTTATAAGTCCTTTTAACATTTCATATAATAAAGGCTTGGTGATAATGGACTCCTTTAACTTTACCTTATCTAGGAGCATTTAATCTGCCCTCCCATTCTAAATGATAGCTTTGCTGGAAAGAGTAACCTTAGATGTTCTTGCCTTTCATGATATTGAATACTTCTTTCCAGTCCCTTCTTGCCTGAAAGGTTTCTTTTTGGAAATTAGCTGACAGTCTGATGGGAGCTCCTTTGTAAGTAAGTGTCTCCTTTTGCTGCTTTTAAGATTCTCTCCTTGTCTTTAATCTTGGGTAATATAATTATGGTGTGTCTCGGTGTGTGCTTCCTTGGGTCCAATTTCTTTGGGACTCTCTGAGCTTCCTGGACTTCCTGGAAGTCTATTTCCTTTGCCAGATTAGGGAAGTTCTCCTTTATTATTTGTTCAAATAAGTTTTCCACTTCTTGCTTTTCCTCTTCCCCTTCTGGTACCCCTATAATTCGGATGTTGGAATGTTTAAAGATGTCCTGGAGGTTTCTAAGCCTCTCCTCATTTTTTTGAATTCTTGTTTCTTCATTCTTTTCTGTTTGGTTGTTTCTTTCTTCCTTCTGCTTCAAATCATTGATTTGAATCCTGGTTTTCTTCCCTTCCCTGTTGGTTCCCTGTATATTTTTCTTTATTTCAGTTTTCATAGCCTTCACTTTTTCCTCTGTTTTGCCACCATTTCTGTGAGCATCCTGATTATCAGTGTTTTGAACTCTGCATCTGATAGATTGGCTATTTGTTCCTTACTTAGCTGTATTTTTTCTGGAGCTTTGATCTGTTCTTTTATTTGCGCCATATTTTTTTGTCTCAGAATGCCTGTTACATAGTAAGGGGTGGAGCCTTAAGTGTCCACCAGGGTGGAGCAACCCATGTTGCTACGTTGTGGTGCTATACTTGGGGGAGTGGTCTGAGAGGGAACAGTGCTGCTTGCTCAGTTCTTGGCTGGCTTTCAGTCACTTCCTCTGAAGCAATGTCCTCACAAGCAAATTGGGCCGTTCTGGTGCTGATTCCCAGATGAGTGGGTTTGTGTATGTTCTAGAACCCTGTGGCACTCTCCAACCAACTCTCCTGTGAGGCTGGGAGTTTCCCCCACTGCCACAACTCCCACACATTTTTACAGCCAGAGGTTTTGAGGCTGCATTTCCCTGAACTGGAACCCTATGTTGTGTGGTCTCTCTCACTCCCCAGTTGTTCCTCTCGGTTTATCTGCACACAAACGTGGGGCCCAGTCTGCCAGCCACCACCTCACCCACCCAGTCTTCCAGCCACCTCCTTGCCTGTGTCCTCTCCATACCTCCTACCGGTTGGATGAATGTTTCTTTAACTCCT